>JASDQU010310210.1:63413-110096 GCA_032191745.1 Picea mariana
CATTGCAGTATTATTTTTAATGTAATCCAGGATTCTTAATTAAGCTTTAAAGAATTGCAATAGGGGAATTGCTTTCCTGTGATTTAATTCAGAGCTTCAGTTCATTTAAGCAAGAATAATTAGTGTGAATTTCTTTACTACAACACTAAGTGCTTTTGGAATTGAGCATATATAGAGCGAGGCTATCTTTGAAACAAAAGACTTCCCTGGGTTGATAATTTATGTTTCACTTAGTTGTTTAAAATTAATTAAGCAATTATAGTGACCAACAACAGCGAAACTATTGTTTTTTTATTTTTATAATTTTATGAAAAAGAAATAAACTAAGAACTATCTAAACTAAGCAACTAAAATAATAACTCTAACTACAAATCTAAACTATGCATATATCTATCTAAACCAATTAAATTATACTAATAAGCTAACCTATAATAACGCTTTCCAATTTGTCATGTGTAAAGAATCCAGTTCAGTTGTTCGATGGGAGGAAACTCGCATCAATCCTCTGCCAGCCTCTAGTAAATAGTAAGCAGCAATGCTCTTTTGAATATCGATAACAAAACAAACAAGACATAAAAGTTACAACAATCTTATAATTTACAAATCATAACATTACGATAAATCTGCGTGCAAGGATTTGTATAAAATGATTCAATTAATGAAGAAGAGAAATCTGTGATCCATTAACTGAAACAAAGTAATTGTTGTATTTTTAATTAATAAAAGAGATCAGATATGGATAACACATTAGTCAAGTCACATCAACCTACAATAGATTACGATAGCTAAAGTAGTCTATAATCGACAGCAAAATGATATGAATAAAACTAGAAACAAAAGTTTGATATATTGAAAGCGAAAGCTGTTACAAGACATCAACTTTCATCTCAGTCTGTATCATAAATCCATAGTCTGGTTCTCCCACAGTGAGGATCCTCATTATTACAAAAAATAATAAGTATTTAAAGACCTCCCACAAGGTAAAACATCCTTGTGGGAATTGTCAAAATAGTTTACAAAAAATCTGGGATAATATCCCAAGTCTCTATTTTTTACTTAAACTCTAAAACTAGATCACACAAATATCTCCTAAACTGCCACAGCATGCCGAATTGATCATTGCAATTCGAATGTACCTGAAAGAGGACAAAAATAGACAAGTCAAGAGGATATTTTATTGACAAAAATGACAAAAATCTAAGTTTTAAGACTAGCTAACAGAATCTGGCAATTCTGTAGCTGGTCTAATTTAACACAGAATCATTTTTAAAACTAATTCAAATCCTAAAGAATTGTATTCAAACTATCAAACCAATATTTGATTGCTAATCAGAGACCAAACTAATCATTCAAATCGACACTATTATCCTAATTTGAGAGCGAACAAGACTGTGATCAATCGAATGATAGCAGAGATACATGTATTCTGTTCAATTTTTTATCACCAATTAGAGGAAACAGAATCGCATTAGATACTTGACAGCAATGAAATCATTTTCATAAACTAATTGAAATCGACATAGCTAACAGATTTTCCATGCAATAGCTTATGTCTCCTTCTCCATTGACAATATCGTTTTCAAATCCAAAACAAAATCAACAKGATCRTTTTTCAGATTGATAAAGYTATATTAAACATAAAMAAAYGATCATGCTAATYGTGGCACAYAGGAATGACTTGCARATMYAATCAAACAGGAACGAATCGAAACGGTTTGAGGYTGTTATGAATGAACACARCTTCCATGATTTTAGCAAATAGATCTTCAACACAGGTCGAATGTAATCCAAATCTAAGCGAAAACAAACCCCATTGATCACATTAATTCAAACCAACAKAATCTTTCTAAAGTGAACCATACCAAATCAAAACCAATCCATCGCTTCTACTAAGCTGGGCACGAAAAAATCGCATAACCAAATCATAACTACATTTGATTTTAGCAGACAAAATCAACTGTACAGGATCTACAGCATAACCGTTTTGATAATCAAACTATGAAAGAATCATTTCGAATAATAAACAGAACTAATCAAAAACCAAAAACCAATTCATTATATTAATCCAAGAAATTCATAAAACGAATTTGATATTGAAAACACATACCTGGGAGGATTGATCAAGGGTTCAAGAGTGTGAGAGGCTAGATGGGTGAGAGGGGTTCTGAGGCACGGGCTTGGAGAATTCATAGACGTTTCAGCAAATGCACACAGACCCAATACGTTCCCTTCAGCCATTGAGAGGATCTGAAAATTGACCTGCAAAACATGAGCTAGATCTCTGTAACAACTCGATTTTTGAGGAAACCGCTTGAGATGAAGGTAAAGGGGATAAATTTGGTTCTGGGTTTTCAACGGTTTGATCTAATTCAAAACCTTTTGCCCAGAATCGCTCACGCAAAAACGTGACTCTGGGGGCAATTACAGGGGCAGTCTTCTCTGGCAAAAATGAAACCAAAACTGACTCTGAACACCATGGGGGTTCAATTCGCCCTACAGGAGCCAGGAGAGAACACACAGTGGACAGGGGTTTGGGTAGGGTCAACGCATAGTCAAATAACTCACGGGCTTACTCGAAAACTAATAGAGGTAACCCGGGAAAGGGGGAAGGCATTAATGCCTGAATGTGCGAGGTGGTGGGGCTAGCTTAGCCCATGCAAAACAATCATATCCCATAGTACAACCGCCGGTGCATATAACTATTCAAATATTATTGTTGCATATGTTAAAAACCATGCCATTCAATAATCAATGAAATCTATGGTAATTCGATTAGACATTTGCGTGAGCCATAGTCATAGTTTGAAAACCAAAGCAATAAATCGAAATCACACCAAAGGTTTGATTATATGAACTATGTGTTGTATGAAAAGATTTATACAAAGGGTCTTACCACAACACAAATGTGTTTTCATGAAACCAATGTATCGATCAAAGAACATATAAATTAAACCACCAATGCATCACAAACTCGATCAAACATCAAGCCACTAATAAACCAACGATTGGATCACACTCCTTAACAAATCATCACAATCTCAAAGAAATGGAAATCATATTAACAACAGAAATGCCAAATGAGTAAAGAATCTTGGAGTCTTGCCGATTGTATATCGATAAGTAAATTGGAAACGCAATGAGCATATAGACGAGAATGATCACAAACAATCCAGTGACGATTTTAATGTGACTTCGAAAACCAAGTTTTCACGCTTGCAGTCGTGAAAACAAGAACGAGGGCAAGTGGGAAAACGCATGAAAAGGTTGCGAAGGAAATCAAGGTTTGCAAAACACTGGTGTAGGCAGCTTATAAGGACAGTATAAAATACGAGTTGGTTGCCAACAAGATTCTTGTCTCATGTTTCTGTGGTGAATTTTTCTTGATGTAAACTATCATTCTCTTGTTTCTCATATTGTTTTTCTTTTCTCATTGCTTATAAGAAGAGTATGCTCAGGATTTATCTTGGACACCCTGATCTAGCTTAAGACAATGTTTATGTTTTCTTCTGAAGATTGAATGTAGAATTCAGATAAGCTCTGCTCTGCATTTGAAATGACCCATGATCTTTTCCTCTCTTTATCTCATAAATTATAAGGATCCATCGATGTGACTATCTTGCCTGGTTACATATGTCTCTGTTATTTATTCATCAAATCATCTTTAACCTTTGACTCCATTTTGCCCAATGGCCTTCTTTTATGTCTCAACCAAACCAATTCAAAAATCCAAACTCTGAACCCATTATCTAGCCTAAGATCCATGCTCAAACAAATCTAAATCTGATAGAGAGATCCCTCTCTGAGTCTTGGAGAGCTAGATACTTGACTCAAAGAGGTTTTGATGTTGCCTCTGTTACTGCCTCCACGGCCTTGGGCAAATTACAGAGTGCTAACATATACAACGAGAAATGTTATTTGATTTTTAGAATTCACAGGAAGTCAAAAAAAAGAGGAGAAGAATATTTCTAGTAACTCAAAAGAAAAAAAAAAGTGCATGTATTTTATTCAGATGTTATGACTCCAATACAACAGAGCATATGCAAAGGAAGCTACATATATGAAGAAATAAGGACATAGGAAGTTCTTCAATATGTGAATGTGGTTTCTTAAGGAAGTTGCAAGGATCAAACATCTTTGGGAAAACAATTTGTTGGGAAGATTCCCAACAATACTCTAATATTTAAAAGAGAATTATAGATGACATATATGCATATCAATTGGGGATATTGGCTAAGAAATATACCATCTGAAATTCACGATAATGCATGTACAACATGTACACATGGAGATGCAAAGAATGAAATCATGAAAGGTGGATTGGGAAGAAAATAAAAGGGTTTGGACTTGGTACGAAGTATAAGCATAGATACTTGAAGACATGGTGTTATGTCAAAGATTTCTTACAAGAAGATAAAAAGTTAGGAATGGATAATGTTAAGGTAGGAATCTAAGGGCAACCATGAAGGCTTGGGATTCCAAGAAGATAAAAATATGTGTAAAGGAATCGACTATAATAAATCCACTTCTGTTAACCAGAGTGCTCAAGTGGGATATGGGTGTAAGAGTAAATCAATTAGTAGATGAAGTAGTGAAAGATTATTCACTCCAAAAGATGGAAATATAATAATAAAGCAATACATTGTGGTAGACTTGTTAAAAAAGGGTTTGATATGTCAAGATGCCAATATTCTGATAAAGAAATATAGAGTATATACATGGAGATAAGGTCCATTATCTGCAAGGAATAATATGCAGTTATGGAGTAATATCTCCATTTTTGTATCGGAATGGTGCAGTAGAATCATGGTATGAATGACATAGCTTCAGAGGTGAAGTAAGGATAGTGAATGTATGCCAAAGAGTACCAGGATATGCATAAAGAAGGATTTTTTGAAGAAATGCTTTAATAGGATGCAGTCATGTTTCAAGGAAGAAGGATTCTAGGACTGATCCAAGTCCTTGAGAATCTTGAGATAATGAAAGAAGGTACCATCAGGTGGATGTTAAGCTATTTTGAATCTATGACAACATTTAAAGAATTACAACAAAAATAAAATAAGTTAGTTGATGCATAAAGAGAATGTTGGGTGCATTCTAAAAGTGTTGAGTGGATTCCCAAAGTAGATTGGGATGTCAAATAAAAAAGGATCCAAGTAGGGAAGTGATTCTCATCATGGAAACCCATAATATCCATAAAGAATAAAATGGTTCTATGCTTGTTATGGTATGCAAAGGAGAGCAATATTGAAAAGAATCATCTCAAGTAGAAAGGATATATGGGTGTTATTCTAGGGGATTGGAAGTACCACTAGAATTATGATGGTTGGTAAAGGTAATGTTGATTTCTTCCAGTTAGTCTCTATGCGGCTAGAAAAGAAGAAATTTATGCAGAATTATAGTATGTTAGAAGATTTGACTATGAAATTCAAGTTTGAGACCCAAATGGATTAAGAAAAAAGAAGAGAATAGTGAAAGTAACCATAAGAGTTGAAGTGTTCGACAAAACAATCTTAATCAACTTGGTTCAGTAAAGTAATTGGATGTTGAATATTTCAACAAGATAAACTTGGGTCAAGTGGATCCAAGAAATAGATAGATGTTGACTATTAAATAAAAACATAACATATGGCTGGAAATACAAAAATTGTCCATGAGTGGTTTGGTTGAAAAATTCATATGGAAGCAAAAAATTGTGCTCAATGGTTATAGAAAGAGCACAAAAGGGTACAGGAAAATTCAGTGAGAGTCAAGGACAGCTAGGAACAACAAAGAGAGTTGCAAAAAAGAAAGAGATTGTTACAAGTGTTGTAGCAGAAATAATGATTTGGCTTGTTGGACAACCATACATAACACAAGAAGATGAAATGCATATGCACTATGAGCATGTTAAAGATTTAGTCTTAACATGTAGATATGACTTAATGCATGTGAAAATGTTTGAGAATGCATATAACATGTTTTAAACTCAGAATATTCTAATGTTATATATGGAATAAATAGGTTATGATAGTTGAATGATTGCTAATAATGACTATTGTGCCCAGGAAAAAGAATGAGAACTCATTGCACATTTGAAAGTGTTGTTGATGATGTTACTGTTGATATCCATCCATATGAGAACAATGAGGAGGGATATTGTTTGCACATTAGGATGGTAATGGAAACTTGTAAGTTTCTACAAGTTACCCGTCAATCAGGTAGCATCAAATGCACAAAAAGACAGTTCTGCAAGTATGAATTTGATGTACCTATGTTACATGAATGATGAAATGAATTTAGGTAAGAATTCCCTCAATCGGATTTTAAATTTTGAAGTGATAATATTGTTTGTATTTGAATGCACTTAAAATAATGATATACCACTTGGTATGGTAAAGGCCGAAGGCCTAAGATAGTTATGAAAGTTGTTTAGCTTTTGAATGCATACATATGACATAACAATATGCCATAATATGTTGGTTATGAGTTAATAACCAAAGAAAATAAAGGGGTATGACCCTATTATAGAAGTGAATGCCAATAGATATAACCATGTGTGAGACCATGACATGGTCGGATATGGAAAGGATATAGTCCCACACATGTATCCAAAGAACTTCCTACTATAATTAATGTCCTGCAACCTTTTTTCCAACATAGAAGAGCACAAAAAAATTGTATTCTTGGTGTAGTGTTTGGAACGAAAAGGAAGGCATCCAAATGGTTGAAAAAGAAAATGGAAGTGTATGGATTATGTGTTGAGGCATTGGCCAGACATTTCCATTAACAATGGTGTGATGCATGAATTAGAAAAAATGATATTCTGAAATAAATGCAAGGGTGCATTGAATAATAGACCCTGAAAGTGTGAAAGTGGTAGTTTGCACACATGCATGCTAAGATAAAATTGTTTATGCTTGAAGGAAATTATATAATGTATTTTGGTGATGCATGCATATTCAATATTTCATGGAATGATTATGCTAACAGTTGAAATGAGGTAATTATTACTAACTCATGAAGTTGAGAACATTTTAGGAGTTGTTAGTTATTGCAACAAAGGATTGTAGATTAAAGTAGTCACATGAAGATTGGCTATAGAAAATCTCTGTCAAGGGAACATAGTAATGAAAATAACTATTTCTAGAAGAAAGGCGAAGTTTAATTGTTGATACTACATGTGTCGGTGTTACGCACCAAATTCTCACACTACTAAGAGTGGATTTGTCACACTTTAGTGAGGGAGTGTTTATCATAATCCCTAAACATGTTGGAGGAGAAATTTATCATATGGAGGTAAAAATACTATGTGCACATGTATTATTCATTATTATTGAAAAAAGAAAATTAATTTAGTGTGAGAATCCACCTCACATTTAGTTTCATAATCTCAAGGAGAAGTTGAGAGTCTCATGGATGGTTGAGATATTTTCTAAAACCAAAATCCTAATTTGATGGATCTTGAGAGATATTTCCTACTTAAAATCCTTGAGAAATATTTTCTCCCTAGAATCCTTGAGAGATATTTTCTCTCTAAAAATCTTGGTGATCCCAATTTAGTGGATCTAGTGAGTGATATTCTCCATGGTGGTTAAGCCTCCAAATCCTATATAATGATGGCATTCCAAGGTGAGAGGGAGGCGAAGGAATCCATTTGAGGCATCATAATTTTGATCTCAAAGAATTCATGAAAGGGTTTGATAGGAGAATCATAGAGAAAGATCTACATCACATCATGGATGTAATCCTTTCTTGTTTCTTTTAATAATAATAGCTTGGTCTATTCCCATACTTTTGTCTCTTTTAAGTTAAAATATGAATGTCATGATTTTTTCATGTAGTTAGGTTTTCTTTTATATAACCTTGTGCAAGTGATAGAAGAGGAATTTCCTTTTTTTTAAGTACAGAGAGATCGTGATCGAGCTAGGATTAGATCCAACGTTCGAGCAACAAGGAGCAGTGAGGACAACTTCTTAAAAATGATCACTCTCTTTTCCTTTCTCTATTCTTGTTTTCATGTGTGAATAGATAGGAGCAAGGGATGTTAGTGTCCACTTTTCCTATTATGTCTTAGCCAAAGAAAACCCAGCTAAAGGGAGATTAACCTATCCATGGGGTAAGATTTCTCACAACAGAAATTGGCGACCATACTAGGGAAAAATTATTTCCTCGGTTTTTATCCTCTTGTTTCTTATGATTGTTTGATGAATTCTTGGTTCATGAAGTATTTTTTCTTTTACCATCATTGAATAGATTACAAAATATTGATTAGCTTCTTGTTGAGTATGGGCTATTTTTTAGTTGTCCTGGAGTACTTTTCAGCAGTTACACTTCCCCCTAATTTCTTACAGAATGTCACTGGTGCTCCTTGGCAGTGTATTTTGGAGCATCACTCTTGTAGTAACTCTATGTTCCCTAGTGACAGGAGCTTCACCCTTGTTTCTGCACTAATTTTTGGTCTTCACCTTCTTTGTTTCTTGACTTTTTGACTCATAGTTAGACCTCAATTTCTGGTTGGATTTATTGGGATTTTGTTTGATTAAGAAGGTTGTTCATATCACTCTTTTTGCTTTTGGTAATCAATTGTCTTGGATCAAGTTGTGAAAAGGTCATAATCCCTTCAAGGTTAATCTAAATCCTTGGATATAGCTTTTATTCTTAATAGCTCTGGGTATTGGTGATTATACAACCATCAAACTTCTATCTTTTGCTCACTGAGAACTTTATTTTTCTCATTATATGTCTCCAAGTTAATTTTTAAAGTTTGTTTCATCAACTTGGAGACATATAATGAATCAAGCCCTATCATTTTAGTTTTATTTTTTGCAATTGTTGATCCATTGAGTCAATTTTGAATCTTTGAGGGACTATTGCACCTTCAATTGATCACATATATGTTGATTTTAAAGTATTTTTAAGAGTGATTGCTTTCTTTCTTGAATTAGTGTGAAAATCCGTTTTTGTGTTTGATTCCCTCGAGCTTGTGAATGCGTCTTTGTTTGTATTTTCATTTTGCTTCGTGTTCATTTCTATATCAAATTCAAACTCTTTCTTTTCATTTGAAAGTAAAGAAGAATTATGAAGGTGCATTTAATTGTATTCCATATGTTATCGCCCTGTAAATTCTCCAGAGGTTGTTAGAAGGCAGAAAGAATTTAACGTATGTAACCTTATCCAACCACTTCAAAACTGGGATCTAGCCCTTCCAGTTTCAGAGAGGGATCTCTCTGTAAGATTTATCTTTGTTTAAGTTTTAGATTTTAGGATAGTTAAAAGAATAGACAGTGTCACTTGTTTTTTATAAAGATGGCTGAAATATAAATTACGCATCCATTGGGCTATGGGGTCTGTATTTATAAACTCGAGATCAAAGAATAGTTTTTTGGAAAGATATTCTCATAGGGCAGGATTGTGAAAAATATTGGATTCTTTATGAATAAAATGATGGGTTAGCAGAAAAAATGAGATAAACAACAAGAATAAGGAAGCATTCAAGAATTTCTTTATCGTATTGTTAGAAGAAAAACAGTAGAATCCTTTAGAAGTTGTAATAGAGTATATGAAATAAGTTCTGCAACTTCACTCCTTCTAAATGATCAGACAAGAAAATACATGTGATCATGAAGACAAAAGAAAAAACCATTAACAATGAGAAGAAACACATCACCAATAGTAAACACGCATGAATCCTGTGAAAAGCTCGCTTTTATTACTGGTAGATCCCTTGATAAATATTACAACGCTTCATCTTGCTTGGGCATCAGATCAACCCTCAATACTTCGAAGCTTGAAGTATTTATAATCAAAATTACAATGACCCTATCATAACTGATCAAGACATGGAAAAACTAAAATCTAGCTAACTAAATAACATAATACAAGAATATAGCAACTGCTAATGATGTGTTGAAATTTCATGATGATTTTCTGGGACGGTCGTTGGTGAGTCATTCACATGACTTTGGATGCTATGCATGATGAATCAGATGATACACATCATCTATCATTCGATTAAGTTGCACAGATCCTCCCACCTTTGCTGACTGGGTGTGGTGATTTTGAGCATTCTTCGGTAGATCTCATCCACTTCTGTATACTTGAAAAATGTCGGCTTGACAGTAAAAATATACTTGATCTCGTGTTGTATGCTAAGGTCTGGATGCAAAGTCTCTAAGAACACCTTGCCTGTAATACTACCCTGTATTCCCAAGAACTTGGAACTGTCCTTCGCCACCATGGAAATCTTCTGCTTGTAGTCAGATAAGGTCATTATCTTATCGTTCAAAACCAGCCAACCAGGAAAACCTTTCTTCTGCAAAGCATCAATTTTGCTGAAAATTTTATGAACTCTGACTTCCATGTTCTGGGCTTTCTCCTCCAGTTGCAGCATCAACCCCCTTTTGGTTAGAATTCTCTTGACTTCGAGGATGGTTTTGGTCCTGTCTTCTATTTTTAGATCTTCTAGCTCTTCTCTGGTCTTTGAATTCAGAAATCGAATGATTTTGTTTGCTTCAGTAGCCATATCCCCTAGTTCTCTTTTTATCTTATCAATGGCCTGTCTGCTCCTTGGCACTAGTTCGTTTTGTTCAAACATGATTTGCACCATAGGCCAAATCTCATTTATGGATCTGGAGATATCCATCCAAATCTTCTCCTTAGCTTCGGCAAGTGTTTTTCCCGCCATTGTTTTCTTTTTCATCTGTTGTAGTTCTCGTTTGAGTTTTTCCGTTGTTTCCTTTTCGACATGGAAACTCATATGGTATGAATTCTTGAGCTCCTGAAGACTCTCAACCTCCCTTTTCAGTCTACTGATTTTCGTTTCCTGTAAGTTCATTTCCTCCATGGAATTTGATAGTTCTACTATCTTTTCCAGAGCTGACAGTGGAGCGTCTAACGGAATTTCTACTGTGGAGGTTGCTGCTATGGTTCCGGTACTGACTCCCGCAAGTGGAACCGCACGCAATGGAATTACTTCCATGGGTGTTGATTGTTCTTTCTCTTTTACCAGTCGTTCCAGTTCTGCTTCCATTTCTTTTAATTGCATGCTATGTTCCATGATTAGCTTGAGCATTTCATCCTTTTCACCCTCTGCCTCGGCTATCTCCTTTGCATGTGAGTCTTCTGTAGGTGGAAGTTTCATTTGTTTTCTCAGGGATGATATGTCTGCATTTTTCTTCTTGACCATCTCCTCTGCTACTTTTACATTGGAGGGATCATATCCAATCTTGAGCACCAGCTCTTCCAAAGATTTAATTATGTTGTCTTTTGCAAAGGATGATATCTTCTCCAGCTTCAACTATGTCTGAACATTGTTCAGAGAAACCTGCAATTTAGTGGCAGTAGTAGAAGCTTTTGCCAAGGTGTAGAATACCATTTCTCCAGTCTGTTGATGTAGATCCATCTGATCATCTAGGTGTACATATTTTGTGTTCAATTCAAAAGTTTCTCTTTTGTAATCAGTGATAGCCTTAGGATCGGGCACTCGTGCCTAGAGAAAGGCCATATGCATCCTGCCTTTCTCTATATCAAATGCAGATAAAATTCGATGCTGTGCCATGGAAGTTTTCTTCAAAAACTGAGCATATGTGTTGCTTGTCAACATTTGATTCTTCTTCTTGATCATATCATATTTCTCAAAGACACCCAATTTCGCACCTCCTTGACTTTGTTGATTTACCAATGAAGTGTTTATTTTCTTCTGAGATGAAGAAGTAGACATGATCTGTTGATCGCTTGAGATAAGAGGTGTTTGATCACCTTTCAAAGTTGTGATGAGTCGTGTTTCCTTTTCACTGGTCGTTTCAGTCATATGATAGGATTTTGGTCTTTTGGTGTGTGTCTGAAACTCTTCAGCCGAGACTTCGGAAATAGAAGGAGAAACATCCTTTCTAGGTCTTTTCTCTTTAGGTATCTATGGTGTGTTTGTTTGAGAGATAATGATTTGAGGAGACTGTTGTTCTACCTCTTCCAGTGTACTCACCTCCCACTCCATTTGATTTGCAAACTTCTCTATATCTGGCTTGGGTGCATGAATATACAGGATATTCTTGTTCTTCACTCTCATCTCCGTGATGATTCCCCACGGATCATAGTGCCACAGGAAACTTGTGTCAAACTTCATTTCCCTCAAAAGTTTATCCGCCTCTTCCCCAGTAGCTCGGCTATTGTAGATAAAGGACCCTATTTTCCCCTTGATCCTCTGTTGTTGTCTCTTCTTCAAAGACACAAAGTGTATGTCATCAGAATTTATCATTTGTCTTATGTATTCAAGGGAAAATATCATCACCAACAAATACTTGGGTAGCTTATATGGAGCCAGCTCACACCCGTATACTCTGATTTCTGTATAGTTCTGAAACAGGTACCAATCTACCATTTTTACGAGGTCCGAGAGGTGGAAAATTCTTTGGATCTCCTCATTTATCCTTGGCTCGGGCCTCCCACTGAGCATGCTCACCACAGGATGGTAGAACTGCTTGGGGTTTGTCATCCTTGTCCATTTTTTGCATCAGGAAGGGGAACTTATCTGTCTGAAAGAAGATGAACATGTAGGCCAGTATAGAGGAATACCAGAACATGCCCTCTGTGGTGAATTTTGAAAGTTGATCATGGATATTCTCTACTAGGAAAGTGTTGTAGTCAAACTGGATGGTAGCCTTTTCCTCGACCGAGAAAATGGATAAGAAAACCAATATAGGTTCATCTATCTAGTCGTCCGAAAAATAGCCAAGTAGAGAATAGAGTGCTGAAATTACTTAATTTCCTCTTTCTGAGAACAGGGAAGAAGGGTATGGGGGATTTGTCTTGGGGAGCTGAGCATCCTGCGAGAGGAAAAGCTCAAAAATTTGGGCCCTTTGGGGAAAAGACAGATTCTGATACAACTCTGTTAGAATTTCAAGGTTGAAAGGGGATGGGGAATTGGCTCTAGGTATTTGTAGCATCTGATCAATGACATTTGTAATGATAGAGAAAAGAGTTTCTCTGGATGAAGAAACCATGGTTCTTTGGTCAGGGAGGTAATGAGCTTGAAATTTTAGAGAAAATTCAGGGAAGTGGTGGACTTGGGGAAATAGATAAAGAGGAATATTGGACTCCCAGAGCCCAATTTCATCACTTTGATCTATGAATGTATCTTTAAACCATGACTGTAACTCTGCAAAGTCAAATTCATGCCTTTTCTTTGAGATTAAGTAATCCTTGTCGGCTAATGGGATCCTGTCGAGGTCGACAGGAGGTGGGAGCAATAGATTTTCCTCAGCTTCTGCTCTTTTAGATTTGGACGCCATCACTGCGAAAAATACCTACAATTTAAACACAAAACGTTAGCGGGTGATGGCTATGGTTAGGTCAACGACTGGATCAGCAAAGTGGAAAAGGATTGTCTGGTGTGTGGAGAAAATGAATAATGTGCAAATCGCGGAAACGAGAAAGTTGTTAAGTGAACGGGTATCCATTGGGTGCGAGTGATAGGTTTGTAGGCTAACGGATAGATAGCCAGTAATAAATGGCCAATGGGTCGTTTGAAGTGTGAGATGGTAGGTGAAGGACAGATGAAGGTTGTGACAGGGTGACATGGGATGCGTTGATTGGGGTGAAGGCAGATGTGAGGTGGTTTGTGATGGGTGACCAGAGGGAAAATAACTGACGGAGTTATGAGACGAGACCCGTAGGGGGAGGTAGTGGAGTTTGATGTCACTAGGCGGCGGCGGTATGTTATAAGGGTGGTAAATGGTGAGTGGTTTTGGAGTAGAGAGGCTCTGATGCAATCAATGTATGTCACATTATGGTGGGGACCACCTGGTAAAACCACTTCATTCCATACCCCACCCCCACCTTTAAAGGAAGAACAGTCGGGGGGTTCGGAATCCTTTGTCAATCGTTCATCCGCACACTGCTTGTTGGACTGTAGATCTAAGCGCTCCTATTAACCAAAATTCTGGACCCCCCCTCCTCCATTAAAAGAATAACGGATGGGGGGGGTCCGTAATTACATCTTGGTGGTAGAGTTGGGCACTGGCCTTTTAGCCATGGATTCTTGCTCAAACTTTAATCTGTCAACACGAAGTCGCATAAGCAACGGGAACTAAGGTTTAATGATTTTTGTGGGTTTTTTCCTCTTCTTTCTTTGTTGCTCGACACCATGGGGTTGGATAAACACACTTTTAAACATTAGGACATGAACCTGACTCAACCATCATGCATGTTTTATTGAAACCAAATCAACTAACCTATGTTCTCGCCTACTCATCTACAACATTTAGCCCAGATTAAACTATTGGACTAAGAAAATACTCTACCCTAGGCTTATTTGACCAAGAATAGGCGGTTTGGTTAAATTTATTCACTAGATAACCTATCAACTTGACTAAGATTAAACAGTTTAGTCGAGCTTATTCACTATTCCTATCAACATCAATTTAAAAGAAATTGATCATGATTGAACATTATGGACCAAGTCATTGTTATTGCATGGGGATTTTATTTTTCTTTTATTCCCTCTTTTGTTCTTTTCTTTTCTTTTCTTTTATTTTCTTTTTCTTCAAATCAATTTGCAGAATGAAACATTGTTTTCACCCTTCATTACAATAAAGGAATGAAATTCCAGTCATCAGTTGATTCTATAAATTATAGGGTTATAACAACGGCTCCACCTGGGGATGGTACTCTCCTTGTGAAGTGCCAAGAACTTGCTCTCTGATATCCTGAAAAAATCTTCTCTCAGAGCTCCTTCTGCTAATTTATTCTTTCTTATTTTAAAAAATTTGGTGGTACTGACCAATGCCTTAGGGCCTTCTCTATGGGATTCAAACATTTGACTGGTAGCACCAACACACAACTGAAAAATAAAGAAAATGGTATGTACAGTGGAAATGGATTGCTGATATTTCTATTGAGGCAGAAAGTAATGCTTCAACATCTTGCCATTTATAGGTCCACTTGGCCGGTTTGATCCATCGTTTCTATCTAGTAGAAAAGCATTATTCCCTCTATAATCCTGAATGGTGTAAGGGCCTTTCCATGGACTATCGAACTTCCCATGTTTTCCCTTGTCCTCATTTCTGGAGTCCCATATCAACACTAGATCACCCAATTCAAAATTGTCTTCCTTGGTTCTTTTGTCATGAATCTTTTTTATATTTTCCTGGATTAATTGGGTCCTGTTGTATACTTATTCTCTGGATTGTTGCAAGTGAATCATTTGATTGATTCTTCTTTGAATATCATTTGGCTTGTCTGAGCCTCCTGCAATATTTTCATGACTGGAACTCCCAGAGAAGGAGGAAAAATTGCTTCAGTACCATATACCAATTGGTATGAGGACATGCCAATTGCTCTTTTAGTGCTCAATCTGTCAGCCCAAAGTGAAAAAACCATCTTATTATGCCAGTACTTCTTGTTTTCTTCTAATGTTTTCTTGAGGATATTCACCAGACTTTTGTTTGAGGACTCTGCCAACCCATCTCCCTGAGGGTAATAGGTGGTGTAGTCTCCCAGAGTAATGTGATACTGATTTCAAAACTCAATAATATTTTTGGATCTAAAGGTCGTTGCATTGTCAGTTAAAAGTTTTCTAGGACAACCAAAACAAGATAAAATATTGTTTTCCAAGAATTTAATGATGACAGAGTCAGTAGCTTGCCTGCATGGTATCACCTCGATCCACTTTGTGAAGTAGTTTGTGGTAGTGAGGATCCATTTATGTTGACCGGAAGAGGATGGATGAATTTTGCCAATAAAGTCCAGGCCCCATTGTTGGAATGGGGTTTCGACCGATATAGGTTTTAGGGGCAGAGGCAAAAGCTTCCTTTTTCCTTCGAAAACCTAGCATTTGTGGCATGAGATGACCCTTTGGTGTACATCAGGGAACAATGTGGGCTAATAAAAACTAGCTCTGAGAATCTTATTTGCTATAGTCTTCCATCTTATATGACCACCGCAATCCCTTGCATGAAACTCCTGCAACACTTTGTCAGATTCATCTTTAAGCATGCAATTAAGAAATATACCACCAGGATCTTTCTAATAGAGGTTACCTTCTAGAATAAAAAATTTCAATGCTTTCAAGTTCAAAAACCTAGCTTTAGTTTTAGTCAGATCAGGAGGAGCTTGTAAGTTGTGAAGTACAAAAATGAGGTCTGTGTACCATGGAGAGTTCAGAAATACCTCTTTAATGTTTGGAGTCCCCTGCTCTTCTTGTTCATCAAATGCAGCCAAGAAATTAATATCTAAAGCATGGAAGTTAGATTCAGCCATCATTTTGGCCAAACCTTGACCTTTGATCAATTTAGTGGGTTTTATTTCTATGTCATATTCCAGAACAATAGCTATCCACTTTCCTCTCCTACCATTCGGATTATCTTGAGTCAATATATCCTTCACAACAGCGTTAGGGACATAAGCAATTGTGTGAGAATGAAGAATATAGACTCTGAAGTCTTTTATGGACTTCGCTAGGGAAAAGGCTTGCTTCTCCATTATATTATAACTAAGTGTCATGTCGCTCAGGGATTTTCTGAAAAAAGCTATGGGTTGTTCATACCCTTCGCTATTTTTCTGCAACAGTACAACAATGGTGTGCTCAGATGCAAAAGAGAAAAGGTAAAAATCTTTGGTGTAGTCTGGGCTGATCAAAACTGGGGCTTCGGCGAGTGTGTGATTTACCTATTCGAATGAATGTTTGGTCTTGAGGTTCCATTTTATTTTGGTATCTTTTTTCAACATGTTGGTGATATTCCTAAGAAGTTCGGCCAATTTGGGTATGAACCTTCTCAAGAAAATTATTTTACCGATAAATGATTGTAACTCTTTGATGTTCATGGGATGATCTATTTTCAATATGGCTTCTATTCTGTTGGGTTCTATCTTAATTCCATCTTTAGATATTATATGCCCCAACAACTTGCCCTCTTCTAAACCGAAAAAACTCTTCTTTGGATTTAATGAGATCCCAAATTTTCTGCACTTCTCAAAAACTCGTCTGAGGTGTTGTAAGTGTTCATCGTTAGATTTGGAGTAGACTGTCACATCATCCAGATATATGATTATAAACCTGCCCAGTTCATCCACGAAAGCAATGCCCATTTCTCTCTGAAAGGTGGCACCGACATTCATCAAACCAAAGGGCATCTTCACGTACATGAAGGTTCCCCAAGGTGTGGTAAAAGTTGTCTTCTCCTGATCATTTGGATGAAAAAGAACCTGGTTATATCCTGAGAAACCATCTAGTAAAGAAATTATGCTAGCCCCAACTACCTTTCGTAAGATATGGTCCATTTTGGGCAAGGGGTAGTTGTCTTTTAGGGAGACCTTGTTCATATTTCGAAAATCAATCAAAAGCCTGATTTCTCTAGTTTTCTTTCTTTTTGGAACTAGATTAGAAACCCATTTGGAAAATCTTAAAGGAACTATGATTTTGGCATCGTACATCTTTTTAATCTCTTTCTCTATCAGGGGAAGTAACTTGGAATTGATTATCCTAAGTTTCTATCTCAAAGGTTTATTTTCTTCTTTTATTGGGATCTTATGTTGTATCATGCTTGTATCGTAAGATTTTAAATCCTCGTAATCCAAAGCAAAAACATCTATATATTCTTTGAACAATTCAGTGTATTTGCGTTTTTGCTCAGGGGGCAGTGATTTAGAGAGTTTCACAATCTTGGGTTCCTCTTCTGCTCCTATGTTGCAATCTTCAACCTCTTTACCAATAGCTTCAATTTTAGGTTTTTTCGCAATGTCGTTAAAATCAAATAAGCCTTCTGAAGAGACTAAACCTCTAGGAAACACATTACTTTTTAACTGTAGAATGCCAAAATCTTCTTTGTTTTCGTTCAACTCATCTGGTTCTACATCATTTTCTTTCAATTTATCTGAATCTACATTATTTACACTATCCTTTTCAAAAGAAGATCTATTTACATTATGATCATCGTTCTCTAAATCTATATTTGTACATTCGAATTCATTCTTACCCTGTAAGAAGTCTTCAATCTGGTCGTCGCTCCCAAATTCCTACCAGTATTTGATATTGTCAAGAACCATTGGTATGCACTTCATCTCCATTGTGTACTTGCAAGTGGGACGAAAATGGATTTTACAAGTAGTTGCTGACATAGCCAGTCCGTCTGCGATTATATTTTGTCCCCTAGGCATTACCTGCAAGTCAATCTCAGTAAAGCATTGAAGAGAATCTAAAACAACATTCCTATAGGCTCTAAGTTTGGGATGTTTTGCAGCATACTCACCTTTGATTTGCTTAATAATCAATTCAGAATCACCCCTTACAATTATTTTCTTAGCACCAACTTTCTTTAAGAATTTCAGGCCGAGCATTGTACTCAGCTATGTTGTTAGTACATTGGAAGTTCAGTTTATAGGAATGATTCTTGGAATTCTTTGATCTATGGTTATGCATCCAAACTCTGGCTCCATCTCCTTCTTTACTCATAGCACCATCGAAATCCATGCTCCATAAGTCTACTGGCAACTCTTCATTCTCTTCGATATTGGGGTTTCTTACTTCGACAACTACCTTTTCATCCATTGTATCAAGTGCATCATCCTCCAGTTGTGCAATTTGTTCTTCAAAGTCACCATCATTGTATAGGATAAAAGAATCCAGATCAGAGTGTGCAGAGTATAGTGGGTAATTGTGTGGCTTTTCGTGGCTACTGACCATATACTTCATTAGTGTTTCCCTATAAAGTCTTCTCTGTTGACCGAAAACTGGAATGGTGGAGTAAGACATATCTAGCTGCAGAGTTCCTCTCAATTTAGCCCCCCAAGACCTTGACAATAACATACCATACTTGGGGGGAATATATGCAATGACGATATCCATCATCATACTCTTCGTTGGGATTTGAGCCAAGGTGATCCATAGATCTTTAATAAGGCCTATAAATTTAACTTTGTTGGAGTCAAAAGAATGCAAATCTTTGTAGGGTCTGGTGACCTCGAGTCCCAACTTTTCCATCATGGCTTTGGGCATTAAGTTGTGAGAGGCACCCAAATCTAGCATAACATTGTGTAATATCAGATCATGGATGTTTAGGCTGATGTAGAAAGGGGCCACGACACCAATATCAGTTTGACTGTCAACTTCAAGACCAAACATGATCTCAGGTTGATCATCAGCGAGGTTCACAGTATCCGAATAATTTGTTGATCGGACATTTAAGGCCTTTGTACCTATCTCTGGTTCAATAGCTAATTCTTTGATCACTTGTGACATGTAGGCATTCTTGCTCATAAGTTCGGACAGGGGAATGGGAATTTTTAATTTAGCCAGTTCACCTTCAAGGTTGAAAGGAGAGATGGTTTTATTTAAGCTTTGTACTTCTGATTTGTCAATAGAAATTATGTGGGGTGCACCTGTTTGAATGGTTGATGAAACTTATGTCTGAGTTGTGCTCTTAAGAATTTCTGGATTTTTTTGCTCAAGAGATTCAGTGTCATTCCGTCCAGGGACTTTCTTTGGGAGGTTTTCTAAGGTTTTGTTGGTTTCAATAGATTTATTTGGAGAGTTCTCATTAGCCTTATTGCTTCTCAAGTTATACTACCTGTGAACCTCCATTATAGCATTCTCAAAGGCTTGTTGTTCTACTTTCTCAGCTTCCTCATTTACCTCTGTTTGTGATATGAGAAAGATTTTGTGTTCTTCCTGGGTGAGAAAAATAGATTCATGATCGTGATAAATTGACAGAGGTAACTATTTCAACTGCTTGGAGTCTTGGATATAGCCCTTCAAGACTCAGAGATGGATCTCTTTGTATTATTTATCTTGGTTTGGAATAGGATATTAGGCTAGTTATGAGGGATCGGGGTTTTTGGTTTTTAAATGGTTGGGTTGGGACAACAAGGAGGGCCATTGGGAAAATGGGGTCTGTGCTTAAATATATGACTCACTCTCAGATCTAGACAAATCTTCTACACAGGGGAAGGTAGTGGAAATGTTGGATTGAATTAAGTTTTAATGGTGTCGAATGAGGAAGAAATAGGGGAGAAAAAAGCCATGAAAAGGAGCATTTAAGAATTCCTAAACTGATCTTTTAGAAGAGAAACATAAAGATTATCAAAGAAAAGATGTAGAGTATTTCTCCAATAAATTATGCTCTATTAATTCTCCTTTGACAATAAGAATTTGAAAGCAAATGAAATGATAACTGGAAAAACACTTAACAGAGAAAGGAAACACCACCAACACCTCGACACAAGAATCCTGTCAACATCTTGCCTATTACTGATCGATCACTTAAAGATTACAGAAAAAACCTTCTGGAATAGCAAGGCCCATAGTCTAGCAAAAGGAATCCACTTCCTTCCCGGTCCAACACCTCCTTTTTCTTTTACATGTGCATATATAGGAAAAATATACCCAACCCCCCAAAGCCTCGAGTCATCAACCTGCTTTCTAAAAATATAAAGTTGTTACAACAACTTGACACTTGTCCAAACAAACTGCCTTATTTCAAGGAACTATCTTAACATAAAATACTTAAAAATCTGAGGATACTGCTTGAACATTTCGAACACTGGAGGTTGTTAAGATTTGCTGCCAGCTGGAGATGTATACTCTAACCACTACCTGAAAAGTACAAAACTCTGCTTTCTCTGATATATGTAGATGTTGAAGCATGTCTCCTGCCAAATGTCTCTTTGCAAGAGAAAAGCCCACTGCATTTGCAACTCCTTGTCCCAGGGTACTTGTAGTAATCTCAATGCCTGCAGTAATTTCATTCTTCGGATGACCAAGAGTACAGACACCTAATTTGCACAATAGTTTTAGGTCTTCAATCCAAACAAATTGAAACTCTACAAAATGCATGCATACATATTGAAGAAAACATTCATATCCTGTAAAAGAATGGTAGTCCCACAATCAATTTTTTATGTTTGAGGAACCTTTGGCAGACCATCTCTAGAATGTAAAGAAATATCTGTTTCTTGTGATCCTGCACAAATGACACCCTTTGCTGCCTCCAATGCCAGTAATGAGCTATCTCTTTGCAATAACGATTCTGCATTAGAGCTCCTAGTTGCTTGTTTCCTGTTAACTGGAATATAACTTGTGTTTTCTCTTATATGCTTATTATATTCTTATACCGATTGTCTAACTAGGGGATGAGATGATATGAGAACAGTCTTTTGTGCACTAGCTTTTTTCTTCAACTTGCATTCAACACAAAATCAATCAGCCTCTGGAAAAGTCTCAAGAAGGGTCTGCCTTCACCATAGTTGTTGGTCTTGACAAGGAAATTTGTTTAATGTGAGGGGTTTTTTCATCTATCATTTGCCAATGTGCCACTTGCATAGTTCCTAATGCTCTCGGGCTCCACCTCCCTAAGAATACAAAGCCTGCATTCTCAATATAATCCACCCACTGATCTGCATCTTCAACATTTATGATTAAGTGCTCAGGTGCACACAAATTAGAGAAGGAAATTTCCTTGGCCTTGTTTCGGGAAAGAATGGTAAAGCTATGATACAAATCCTTGGCAACAATCTGCCCACGTGGAAAACTTTTGCATTCCTTCTACAGTTCCATCTCAATTTCATCCAGATTCACACCCTCTCCCACAAGCACAAGAACGACCTGACTATCAGGCCCATGTTCGTCCTGGGAGAGAAAATATGTTGCTATGTAAATAAGATTTGCATGCTTATCAACAATTACAAGAACCTCTGATGGGCCTAGAGGCATGTTGATTGATATCATCGCTCCACTTTTCTGCAAAATCATCTTTGCAACTGTTACATACCGAAAGAAATTTTCTGAGTAGACTCTATGGGTAATTTTGGAAAACTTCATATTTACAGACACTTGTCTCATGAGTACACAATTTATTCTAAGCCAAAAATGCAGAAGAAGAAACCATAGCTTGTAACGAGAAATCAAATTGATGCCCATGTCTTCAGCAAAGAAGTTGCCTTCTAGTGGATCTGCGGCAAGAAAAACATGACTGTTGTTGGTAAAGGCATCCTAAATTTCTCTAGACATTGTTGCTTGCATTGATTGCATGGATTTTCGACTCAGCTGAGTACCATATTGACAATTGGAGGCACCTTATATGAGCACCTAATCTTATGTTTTGAAATTTGGAGTCTAGTGCTATTTGGTAGTTGGAATTGGCAATTGGTTGGATGCTCTTTCTTCTCGCAGGCTCTTCTCAACGCATGGACATTAAATTCAACTGTTGGACACCTTCGACACTTGTGACATTCACATTCTAGGTTGTGGGCACCATTAACTAATTGATCTAGTTATCACCTACACAATATTTCCCAGGCTTGGCACTTTGCACATGACACCTGAGATCGAGGATTCAACACTTGTTTGCTCGATGCAAGGGTTTAACTTTGTTTTGTTTGGCAGGCCTTTTTATTTCCGCAGTAGTGAGAATTATCCCACATTCACCAGGGATTTGGTTACAATGGTGTTCATATACATCGTTGTTTATAATGAATATTGATGTGAGCAATGCACTCGAAACTCTTATGACTCTTCCTTGGTGTTTGGCATTCTTGCTCTGGGCCCCTCCTTCGACTTGTTTGTATTGTTGTCTTATGGTAGGTGTTGCTAATTGTTGATGTTGTTGTTCATGCAGGTCCTTGGCTTAAGATATGAAGAATGGCTCTTGGTGTTGATCTTGGCCTTGGGCCAATATCTTTTTATCAAAAATTTAATAAAACCAAACCAAAACCTGTGGTAAGGCCGAGAACCAATTTTGACTTAAAAAGGACAAATTAGACTAATAAATCCAAATTTTGGGTTAAAAACAAAACCAAAATTTTTTCCATATACCACTTTTTTCCATACAAACCAACTATTCATAATTTCTTGCCTAAAATGCACTGGAATTTTAACTTGCTTTGAAGTCCGCGTGCAAGGTACTTGTCTTATGCTTGGTCAGTGTCGTGCACTTTCTGCCGCCTTTACATCTTCACTCTACGTCATGAGAAATAGTGTTATGAGCAATCTGCTTTATGCCTGAAATAGAGAAATATCAGTTAGAGTACTGATTTCCCTATTATAGGGTCCTAACACCATATTAGGTCAAACAAAGAGAAATTGATTGCATTCTAGTGTGTATGTGAAACATTTTGAGCTTGCATTTTAAGACTGAAAAATTGCATGGTTTTTGGAATTTTTGAGCTTTCATTCTTAAAAAAAAATCCCCCTCACAACTGGGGGCGGTATGAACTGTGTATCCTATAATTTCTTTATAACACCATGTTTCCCCTAGTTTGTAAATATAACTATATTTTCCAAGAGACTATGGAAAACCCAATATGTGTGAATGTTTGATTTTATGGACCTTTGCATAAAAGGGTCAATGAATGTAAATTATGTTATTTAATAGAAAATGGATAAGTGTTGCATGAATGTTGGAAGGGGTGTGCTAAGAGAGACCATGAATTCTATGAAAGAGATGGTGAATGGGACCTGGAATGGTTGCGTTAACCTCCACCAAACCAATACCTTAATGGATTTAATTTCTCAAGATCGGAACAATCCTCTGACCCAGAAATGAATTATAGTCAGGCTGGTAGGTCAGAAGACCTCCTCAAGAGTTAATGAGGGAATGGGATAGAGCACCCATCTGTAAGGCTTTCATACCTGACCACGGATTGGGAATTCGAGCCCCACAAAATCTTGTTGAGGAAGGCAAGAAGGGAAGGTGTGGTGGGTAGAGGAAGACCTGTGAAGAGTGTAGAGATGAGAGGCTAAGCTCTCGGGTTCAAGGAAGAACTAAGGAATGAGTGTTATGGCCACAGGGGAATAGCTAGCAGGATTATGATATAAGATGACAAACGAGGTTGGTCTTCCTTTCTTGGTATTGTGTAAACCGTCGCCAAGATCTCATGGGAGGAGGGGAATAACCTCTGTCCCTACTTTCATTGATCCGGAAGAAAATATTTTATTGCAGATCATTTTGGTCTAGCTCAGGGGTGTCTAGTTGTAAATCCGTTAGGAGTGACTGAGCCTATGGTTGGGTGGAAACGGATACCCCTTTCAGTAGTCGCTTCACATTATCTGGTTCTGATAAGTATTTTCCTACTTTAAGTATTGAACTAAAATAATGGATGAATGCATGGGTTTATGTATATATGTGTGTCCATAAATGGTTTATGTGTGGAATGGTTATGATATGTGTATGCCTTCCTCTCTTTGTGAATTTACGCTTCTGATAGATAGTTTTTATGCCCAACTTAGCTCATGAGGCTTCTTGGGACATAAGCTTGTAAGACGACCGAGATAAGAGATATTGTGTCAATCTGAACCTATCCGTCTGAATAGGATACCTCTTTCAGAATCCTTGTTGTGCGACCAAGATTCCATGCCCAAGTCCTTAACCATTTCATGATAAATGTCAGGAAGGATAGAGAAGTTAAATCCTTGAAAGGGGAAATATATCCGTTTGGAAGATGAGTGGAAGAGATCCGTTCAATAGGACCCATATGATCAATAACTAGGAAACTTAGGATAAGCCTAAGGAAGATAAGTCTTCCTAGTTTCGTAGCTCCAGAATTCTGGGACTTCGGAGTATGATTGACCTTACCAAACTTATACTGGTTGAAGGTAACCGAAAGACTCAATTTCCCATAAGGTTGACCAATGTTAGGCAGTTCCCCAGGTAGTTAGGTGAACCTATATTACCAACTAAACCAGGATTTGAAACCCCAAAGGTCGGAGTCACGAAGGACCCAGAACCGTAGATCGAGGGATCCTTCAAGTCCTTTCCCTGTCTTCGATATATCGGGGATGCATGGCACTAGCCCCTTTATTTCGAAGATTGGGCACTTCGGGAGATGAGAGGAGTTTTCATCTCAACACTCCCAAATGTCGAATCCCCGATGTATCAAGAGCCATAGATATAAACCTACGTGTTTGGATATTAACCGTGAGATCTGAGGAATGTTATAAGTCTATCATTCTTGGGTGACGTGGTGCAATGGCATCACCTAGGGTGATGTGGGCCCCAGCTTGATGTGCCACATGTCACCTAGATTCATGTGTATCATGTACCCTATAGGCCCATTGGAATGTAACACGTGTCACCCTGACCCCTCCTACATGTCAGTTCTTGATACGTGTCCTCCTATCCAACGTGGTTGGTGAAGTGACCGAGACTCCGAGAATCCGGGACTTTGAGAATCCAGAGGATCTGGGATGTAAGTATGGTAGAGAGACCGAATGACTTGAAGGCTAGAGCCACGTGGTGAGATTACAGGACTTTAGAGGTTCGAAACTCCGGGTGGTCTCGTGCGTATAGAGTAAAGAGGTGTGAAGTGTCGAAGCATCGAAACGTTGAGTTCCTCCACAACTGATATAGGAGAAAGAGAGTAAGTCCAATCATGGGTTTGTACAATGGATGGTCTTCCACCATGGGGGAAGAAGCTTGGAAATAGCACATGTGAGGTGGATCCACGTGGGTGCCACGTGGCCCTCAAACAATAAAATCCCAAAAAACTTTGGAGAGTCATATATGCTGGTTCTGGGCTTGAATTTTTAGCATGGAGGCCATGGTTGGAAAACTATGGATGAGCAGGATGTGGTAGAGACCCAAAATGAAGGATTTGATCATTAAGGAGAATGAAATTTTGAGGTCCCATCCCTAGGAAATCCACTCAGGGATCGGGTGTGTTACAAATTGGTATCATAGCATGATTTCAACACTTGGCCTTCTTGGGCTCATGGACGAGTTGCGTAAAAACCATATTTAAATAACTTTAAGGGTGATGCCCTACCTTACCTCTTTCCTAAAGAGTTTGGTTAAACTCTTACTGAAGAAAAGAATGAAATATTTCTACTGTGTGTGTGTATTTAAGAAATATGAACTCTATGTTTCTCATGAACTAATATATTGTTAGCTAAAAACAAGTGTTTTTTCGGCACTCACGCAGTCAGTGAATCGCGGGAAACTACAAGCATAAAGGATGGTGATGCGCCATGAAGTGGGCGACGAATCCCACAATAGAAATGAAGAATCTGACGAGAGGAGGGCGGTGGAGACCCCTCCAGATCTGTCTAAAACTGTAAGGATCCTCATGGCCGAATTACAGAGTTGCAAGGTTGAAAATGAGATATTGATAAAGGAGCAAGAAAAACAAACGGAAATTAATACAGTCTTGTTCCAGAGCTTATCCAATATACAGAGGCAGCTGTAGCATGGACCTGCAACAAGTCATGTGGACCGAAAACATACGAAGAGAAGTCAAAGTCCACCTGAGATACAAAGACGTGGTCCCATAAGTGGCCACACTAGAAGGAGTACCTTGAGGAAGGTCCAACCTGGAGATAGGGACACTCATCAGGAGAGTCCTTTGGAAAGGAAACTGACAACTCTGAGGGATATTCTAGTAGAAAAAATAGCTCACATTCTCAAACGAAATGGAAGAAGCGAAAGCATTCTAAGAGTCATGACCATGAAGAGTTAAAGAAATCCAAACCACCCGCTTTCAATGGAGAGATTGAGAAAGGGAAGAGGCAGAATCTTGGCTTCTTGGTTTAAATAAGTATTTCAGAGTCCATGACTACTTTGAAAACTTGAAGGCTCGAATAGCCATCTTCAACCTGAATGGAAAAACTTCCATTTGGTGGGAAGACCTTAAGAATGTGAAAGGAATCCATGAATAGGACTTATCATGGAAAAAAATTGATAAACACTTCAATAAGAAGTATATATCAAAGAAATACTTTGATGGAAGACTAAGGAATTCTATGAACTCAAGCTGGGACAACTCATCATAGAGGAATATGTCAATAAATTCCTTGATTTATTGAGGTATGTACCCTACATAAAGGATGAAAATATAAAAGTGCAATGATTTATTAGTGAGTTACCTCAGACCTACCGAACAGTATTGCATTTGACGAGCCAAAGACCTTAGAAGAAACTATCTGAAATGCAAGGTATTTTTATGAATAGCTCGGGAGTCAGATAGAACCTCACGAGAACTAGAAGAAGAAGAGAATTTCATGATTCAATAAGAAGGGGTTCAAATCCTCAGGATTAAATAACTATAGGAAGGAATCTAGGATAATACTTCCTAATGGAATTGTATATCAGCAAAATTTCCCCTCCCATAGTGGAAATAAACCTTTTGGATCAACCCCAGGAAAGACTGATAACCCAAAGAGAGAACCCTTGAAATTTTGGGGTTGTGGAGAAGAACATTTGCTGAGGGATTTCCCCCACAGATAATAGAATAGTAGGAGAATATACAACATCCAAGAAGCTACCATAGTCAATGATGTGGCTAGGAGCATGCCACGGATTTATGCAGCTTTAGATAATAAACAAGCTGACCACCAAGCTTCAATGGTGGAGATGGAAGGTATGATCGTCAACCTTCTAGTTTCTATTTTAATTGACCTTGGTTCTAACTTGATTTATGTGGCCCCTCATACTATTGATAAGTGTAAAATGCAACCAGTTAGAAATGTTAATCCATGGTTAGTACAACTATCCACTGGCACCAAAAGAAAAGTAGCAGAGGTCATACCAGCTTGCCAATTCATTGTGGATGGATTGCCCACCCAAGCTACCCTTAACATACTTCCCCTAGGATCTTATGACCTRTTGATTGGTATGGAATGGCTAGCCCCATATAAAACTAAGTTGTATTGTTACCATAAAACCGTATAATTTTTAAATGAAGAAGGGAGAAAGATAACCCTCCAAGGGATTCAAAAACCTATCTCCGTGAGATGAATATTAGCYCTTCAAATGAAAAATTATTGCAGAAACAGATGTCCTCTATATGCAATACAGGTGTTGGAATCTATTGAAGATGAAAAACCAAACCTAGAGGACCACCCCATATTAAGAGAGTATAGATACATGTTTCCAGAAGAGGTATCGGGTCTACCTCCGAGAAGAGACGTTGAATTATCCATAGAACTTGCACCAGGAGCAATGCTAGTCTCTAGGACACCCTATAGGATGAGTACACCTGAACTAGTTGAGCTCAAGCTACAACTAAAGGAAATGATGGACAAAGGCTACATATGGCCTAGTGTATCTCCATGGGGAGAACCAGTCTTATTTGTGAAGAAGAAATATGGCACACTCTGACTGTGCATAGATTATAGACAACTCAATAAGACAACCATAAATAACAAGTACCCCTTACCAAGAATCGATGACTTGTTTGACCAATTAGGGGAGCTTCCATTTTCTCAAAGATTGAATTAAGGTCTGGATACCATCAAGTCCGAATCAAGGATGAATACATCCACAAAACAGCCTTCGGGACCATATATGGTCACTATGAATTTGTGGTGGTGCCATTCGAACTAACCAATGCCCCCGACACTTTCATTCGCTTGATGAATAATGTACTCAACAAATTCCTAGATAGTTTTGTATTGGTTTTTATTGATGATATCCTAATCTACTCCAAGAAAAGAGAGGAGCATGAAGAGCATCTTAGACTTGTAATTTAATTACTAAGAGAGCATCAGCTCTACACTGAGTTTAGAAAGTTTGACTTTCTCTAGAAGCAAGTCCATTACTTAGGCCATGTTATTTCTAAAGAAGGAGTGGTAGTAGACCCTAACAAGATAAGATCTATTATGGAATGGCCTACCCGAAAGGATGTATTTGATATCAGATCCTTTATGGGCTTAGCAGGATACTATAGAAGGTTCATAAAAGGATTTTCCAAGATTGGTTGTCCAATCACTTCCTTCAGAAAAAGGGGGTTAGATTCACTTGGACATCATAATGTGAGGAAATTTTTCAGGCACTAAAATACCTTCTGACCCATGCACCCATGCTAAAGATTGCAGACCCTGATAATGACTTCCTCATGTGTAGAGATGCCTGCAAGGAAGGACTCGAAGGAGTCCTTATGCAAGAAGGACATGTAGTTTGCTACGAATCCAAAAAATTGAATGAGCATGAAATCAATTATATGACCCATGATTTAGAGTTGGTTGCCATAGTGGATGCTTTAAAAATGTGGAGGAATTACCTCCTGGGTAGGATATTTGTACTTATGACAGACCATTGTGGGTTGAGGCACCTATTTGATCAACCAAAACTCAATGCTAGACAAGCTAGGTGGATGTCTCTCCTTAGTGAGTTTGATTTCAAAACCAAACACATCAAAGGAAAGGAAAATAAGGTGGTTGATGCCCTTAGAAAAAGTGTGAAAATGATTCACCTGGAAATAGTGAGAACCTGTGAAGCGGATGTCAAGGAAAGAGTCGGGAATGCACAAGAAACAGATGTATTCTTAAAGACCATGACATCATACCTAAAATAAGATCCCACGGGGATAAAGTATGAAGGCTATCAGATGTTGGATGAAGGTCTGCTGACTTACAGAAACAGATTGTATATCCCAAGTTTTGATGACTTGAAGAGATTCATAATGGATGAACTACACAAGAGACCATATATTGGTCACCCAGGATATCATGGAATGATCACGGCCACTAGGAAACAATTCTTTTGTCCTGGATTGAAAAAGAACATAGTTGATTATTTAGCTAAGTGTCTAGAATGCCAGCAAGTTAAGGAAGAACACCAGCATCCAGCAAGGTTGTTACAACCTCTACCAATTCCAGAATGGAAATGGGAAACCATATCCATGGATTTCATCATCGGATTACCAAAGTCGGCCAAGCAGAATGATGCCATCATGGTAGTGGTGGAAAAATTGAGCAAGTTTACTCACTTCGTACCTGCCAAATCAACTTGCAAGGTGATAGATATTGCCAACATTTTCATGAAGGAGATATTTAGAATTCATGTCATGCCTAGGGAGATCGTATCTGAAAGAGACACAAAATTCACTTCAAGCTTTTGAAAATCCTTGATGGTTGGTTTTAAGACTAAATTATTGTTTAGCACAACCTATCACCCTCAAATTGATGGATAGATAGAAAGAGTAAACCAAATATTAGAAGACATGCTAAAAATTCATGTAATGCATCAGCCTAAGAAATGGGAAGACTACCTGCCACTTGTAGAATTTGCCTACAACAACGGTTATCAAGAGTCAATGAAGAAGAGCCCTTTCAAAGCCCTCTATGGTAGACAGTGCAAGACTCCAGTCAGCTGGAGTAATCTAGTCGATAGAATTACAATCAGACCCRACATGCTAAAAGAAATGGAACAACAAGTGATTCAGATAAAGAAAAATATGAAAATTKCTCAGGATATATAGAAGAGTTATGCTGATAGAAAGAGAACTCCCAGAGAGTTCAAGACAAGAGACCATTTCTATCTCAGAGTTAAGCCCAGGAATATTTCCCTGAGAATGGGAGCTTGTGCCAAGMTGGAACCTCAGTATTGTAGACCCTTTGAAGTCTTATATAGAGTGGGACCTATAGCCTATATTCTAGAAATCACTCCCACACTAAAGGCACATAATGGTTACCATGTTTCATTATTGAAGAAATGTGTACATGATTCTAATCATATAATTGACCGGTCTATGATCCAGGTGGAGCCGGAGGGAGAATTCCTTCCAGAACCTGAATGCATACTAGACAAGAATGAAACCCCACTAAGGAACCAAACCATTGCATAGGTCAAGGTGAAGTGGAAATAGTTTGGCCCAGATGAAGCTACGTGGGAAATGGAGAATGCCATGAGACAGGCATATCCATTTTTTTTCACTTATGTATATACAAAGAAAGTTTACATATCGAACATCAAGGACAATGTTCCTTTAAGGGGGATGTAATTGTAACACCCTATTTTCCCTCATTTGTAAATATAACTATATTGGCCAAGAGACTATGGAAAACTCAGTATGTGTGAATGTTTGATTTGATGGACCTTTGTATAAAAGGGTCAATGAATGTAAATTTTGTTATTTACTAGAAAATTGATAAGTGTTGCATGACTACTGGAAGGGGGTGTACTAAGAGAGACCAAGAATGCTATGAAAGAGATGGTGAAGGGGACCAGGAATGGTTGCGTTAACAAACCAGTACCTTACTGGATTTAATTTCTTAGGACTAGAACAATCCTCTGACCCATAAATGAATTGCAGTCAGGATGGTAGGTGGGAAGACCTCCGCAAGAGTTAATGAGGGAATGGGGCATAGAACCTATCTGTAAGGCTTTCAGACCTGACCATGGACTGGGAATTCGAGCCACACACAATTTTTTTGAGGAAGGAAAAGAAGGAAGGTGTGGTGGGCAGAGGAAGACCTTCGAAGAGTGCGAAGATGAGAGGCTAAGCTCTTGGGTTCAAGGAAGAACTAAGGAATGAGTGTTCTAGTCACAGGGGAATGGCTAGCAGGGTTATAATACAAGCTGATAAATTAGGCTGGTCCTCCTTTCTTGGTATTGTGTAAATCATCACCAAGATCCTACGGGAGGAGGCAAGTAAACTCCGTCCCTATTGTCGTTGAGCCGGAAGAAAGGATTTCATCACATAGAATTGTGGTCTAGCTCGAGGGTGGCTAGTGGTAAATCCGTTAGGAGTGACTCAGCATATGGTTGGGTGGAAATGTGCACCCCTTTCAGCAGTCACTTCACGTTATCTAGTTCTGGTAAGTATTTTCCTACTTTATGTATTGAACTGAAATAATGGATGAATGTATGGGTTTATGTATATATGTGTGTCTATAAATGGTTTCTATGTGGAATGGTTATGATATGTGTATGCCTTCCTCTCTTTGTAAACTTATGCTTCTGACTGATAGTCTGTATGCCCAGCTTATCTCCTGAGGCTTCTTGGGACATAATCTCGTAAGACGACCGAGATAGGAGATACCGTGTTAATATGAACATGTCTGTCCAAATAGGATACCTATTTTAGACTCCTTTTCATGTGATCGGGATTCTAGGCCCAAGTCCTTAACCATTTCATGATAAATCTCAGGAAGGATAGTGAATTTCAAGCCTTGAAAGGGGATATCCATCTATTTGGAAGATGAGCAGAAGAGATTCGTTCGATAGGACCCATATGATTAATACCTAGGAACCTTAGGCTAAGCCTAAGGAAGCTAAGTCTTCCTGGTTTTGGAGCTTCGAAAGTCAGGGACTTCGGAGTATGACCGACCTTACCAGCCCTATATTGGCCGAAGGTAATCGAGAGACTCAGTTTCCCGTAAGGTTGACCGACGTTAGGAGGTTCCCCAGGTAGTTAGGTGAACCTATCTTACCAACTAAACCAGGATCTAAAACCTTGAACGTCAAAGTCACAAAGGACTCAGAACCATATATCAAGGGATCCTTTGGTTCCTTCCCTCGTCATCGATATACTGGGGACGCGTGGCACTAACCCCTTTAGTTTAGATATTGGTCACTTTGGGAGATGAGAGGATTTTGCATCGCAACACTCCTAAACACTGAATCCTAGAGGTATCAAGAGTCGTAGATCTATAAACCTACATGGTCGGATATCAACCATGATATCTGAGGAATTTTATAAGTATGTTAGTCTGGGGTGTTATTGGATAAATCGAAGAATGCGGACATAAACTAATCTCCCTAGATCCACCTGGATCTAGAAAAAAGAAAGAGAGGACATGACGCTTTCCCTAAGTTACAATCAATAAATTTACTACCAAAGAAGGATTGTATGGCATACCTTTAGATATTGTTTCCTTATATCTTTGTTGTCTCTGCTTCGCTTTGGTTCTCTTGTGAGGTCAAATATGCAATGACACAAACCAAGCAAAGTGAAAGAAACAATAGTAGATTCAATAAAAACCTAAACTTGTGATCAAGGAGTCATGTAATAAAATGCTAATGATTTTATGGGAAAGAAACATGTCACCATATTATATTGAGTAAAAGCAGAAGATACAACCAAACTACCTTGATGTCGCAAGTTCCCTTTCAGTAGTCCTTTATTCCAATACACGCATACACTTGCTCCAAATTTGTATGAAGATGGTCCAAAAAATCTTGATGGACAAATGGAGACCTCAAGCATCAGTTGCAACAGGATTCTTCACACAGTCTTCAGCCTATTCTTTTAGCAATTCCTTGCTCAATCTTGCTTCACCTTTTCAATGAGAAACCTATCATTATATAGGAGAAGGAGAAGTGGTTAAAGAGATGAGGATGATCCCACCAAATTAGAGAAGCCAGTAGGATCACAATCATACAGACGCCACCTCAGATTCTAAAAGATCCTCATTCTATAAATTTCGTGAACTTATTCCTTTCTTTATCTTTCAAACGCCGTCACACCCTTCCTATATAACAGCCTGCGGAAACCCCGTGAGCGAGGTATAGAGCAGCCTGCAGAAATCAATAATTTTTGCACTATGTATTACTCCTAGCATGTGGACTCCTTCTAAAAACAAGCCTTGTAGAGGAAGGAATAGGCATTTTTCTCATGCAAAAGATCCTTTTGAGAGCCTGAACACATGGTTGTAGAATCATCATCAGGGTGACCAAAATAATGTGTAACATGGGGTGACGTGGTGCAGTGACATCACCCAAGGTGATGTGGACCCTATCTTGGCATGCCACATGTCACTTGGATTCGTGTGTATCACGTACCCTAAAGGCCCATTGGAATGTAACACGTGTCACCCTAACCCCTCCTACATGTCAATTCCTAATACGTGTTTTCCTAGCCAACGTGATTGGTGAAGTGACAGGGACTCCAGGAGTCCAGGACTTCGGGACTCCAAAGAATATGGGATGTAAGTATGGTAGAGAGATTGAACAAACTAAAGGCCGAAGCCATGTGGTGAGCTTGCAGCACTTTGAAGGTTTGGAACTCTGGGTGGTCTCGTGCATAGATAGTAAAGAAGCGTGGAGCGTCGAAACGTGGAATTCCTCCACAGTTGATATAGGAGAAAGAGAGTAAGTCCAGTCATGGGTTTGAATGGTCGATGGTATTCCACTATGGAGGAAGAAACTTGGAAATAGTACGTGTGAGGTGCATCCATGTGGGCGCCACGTGGTCCTCAACCAAAAATGCCCAAATAACTTTGGAGAGATATATCTGTCGGTTTTGGGATCGATTTTTTAGCATGGAAACCATGGCTGGAAAACTTTGGATGAGAAAGATGTGGTAGAGACCTCGAATGAAGGATTTGATCACTTAAGGAGAAAGAAATTTTGAGGTCCCATCCCTAGGAAAGCCACTCAGGGGTTGGGGGTGTTACATTCTTGGACTTATATATTCGACACCTTCTGCATTCAAAGAGTAATTTTAGTTTCTTATATTGAAAGTTGTAATTATTTCTCTGCTTCAAACTTCTTTCTCCTTTTTATAGATAGCCTTCATCAAAAGTTAAAGATTGCATTGCATTCATATTTTCTTTGAAGTATTCTTGGGTTCAAGTGTCACACATCATAGTCAATTTTCACTTTCGCAATCCTTTTTGAGTAAAGAAAAAACATAAAAGGGACAAGAACATAATATAAAATCAACTAGACTTTTTTTTTATTAGAAAACTACTATAAGTCTAAGATTTTAGAGCCTTGTTTGTAGGGTGGAGAGTAAATTCTCCAAGGCCACTTAAACGAAATTGTAGAATACTAAAGACTGTTGAAATCCAAGTAGTAACAACTGACATTTTTATGGAGAGCTCCTCTTAATGAGAGTTAAGCACAAGGTCAAGCGAAGTGACGGTTTGAGACTCCTCTCTTCTATTTGCCTAGTGGGACTACATCAAGTTCGGAGATTTGAAGAGTGGTAGGTCCTTGGGGTGACACCACTTGTTATTAGTATTTGGGTTGTGAATTTTTTCCACCATTCAAAGTTCCATTTTCTTAGTATTGATTGTCGACTGGTTACCCTCCCGATCATATGTTGTGAAATTGGTAAACATAGTCTCTTTTCCTAGGATTCTACATGGGCGACTGCAAGGGGGTTCCTTCTTCAGAAGGTTCCTTGTGGTACCTGAGTCATATGTCACATCACACTTTTAGTACCCCTAGATGGTGGCCTCGCGAAGTGAGGGTTACTTGCACCGGGAAGGACTATCATGTGGAGGTCAAGGTAACTGCTTCTCACATCTTCATTGATGGCTTCATCTCCTGTCTCCGAAAGATCCCTAATTCCTTTGTTTGTTTTCTATTATATTATAGGGACTTTGGTAGTGTGTTGTATTTGATATAGCGAACCCTAGGTTGATTTTATGTCTATGGAATCAGTTTCTGGAACTCCCAACGAAGGGATCCCTTTTCCCGGGGAACCTTTTATTTTTCCTTCTTTTGGAAATGTTGGTCCTCCTTATATTGCTACATTGAGTCTTCCAAGATTCACTATCAGGTTATTGGTATGGTTGTTTTCCACTCTAGTGATCCTAAATGCTCCTGTTACTTCATATGAAATCCCTCGACCCAAATAACATCAACCTCATGTTGACCCTTCGCCTTCTTCACCTATCATATCTTCTTCCTCGTCTGGTGAAAGCTCTAAAGCTAGTAACCATGTGGATAAGAAGAAGAAGAAAAATAAGCAAGGGGCCAAGATTCCAACCACTTTAGGTCATGTTGGAGACAATCAACTAGCTATTGTTAATCATGTTTGGAGTGTTGATGGTATTGACAAGCCTACCAAGACAACTCGCAAGCCCAAATTCCCTTGTAGGATTTGTAATCATGACCACCTTCTTAATTATTTCCATGGTCTTCCCAAGGTATTCAAAGTGTGGTCTATGGGTTCGAAACAAATCGTGTCACCAATTTCCTCAAGTCATGTTGTTGACAACCCATCAACCAGTAATCCTAAGGTTGGAATTAAGAAAGGTAGAGTGAATTTTCCTTGTAGGTTATGTGAAGGAAGTCATCAAAATTAAATTTTCCATCGTATGGATGAGGCTTCACATTTGTTGGAAGATATTGTTGTTTCCCAACAAAAACGTACAACTAGTTATTGTAAATTCTCTCCCAACCCACCATTAGTTGATGAATTGGTCAATCTGACTCCATCATTGGTTAATTCAATTGATCAAGTGATCGATCTAGTTCCATGATCGGTCGATCTGGTTGATCAAGTGATCGATCAGGTTTCATCATCATTCAATCCCACTCTTTTCCCCTTGGAGAGTGAAGTTCAATTGGTCAACCCATTTCCAACATCGGTCATCGATCCCACTCTTTCCCCCTTAGAGAGTGAAGTTCAAGTGGTCGACTTGATTCCATCATCAGTCGTTAATCCCACTCTTTACCCCTTAGAGAGTGAAGTTAAATTGATCGAATTTATTCCATCATCAGTCGATCCCACTCTTCCCTTGAAGAGTGAAGTAGGTACTTCTTAGTTTCTTCTTGTCACTACACATAACTCCAGACAAGGGGGAATTTCACCCGGTTTCACAAAAATCCCTCCAAGTACTAAGGTCATTTTCTTTTATTGGAATGGACTGACGACACCTCACCTTCCTTCCTACTTCCCTTTCCAAATCATTACATTAGTTTGTGATATAAATATATGGCACTCTATTATAGATGAAGGTGCTTATGTTATCCTTTTATCCTCAAATTCTTGGAAAGTTGTAGGTTCCCCTCAACTTGTTCTCGATACTCAGAATCTGTTGGATTTTAACAGAAGTGCCAGTGAACCTTTAGGGATCCTTCCTAGGTTACCTCTCACCTTAGGAGGGAAAACTATCTATACCGACGTGATGATAGTCCAAGCCCCCTTGGATTTTAATTTACTCCTCGAGAGAGACTATGTTTATGCTATAAAAGTTATTGTGTCAACACTTTTTTGAGTGATGTATTTCCCTCATAATGGAAACATTGTGATCATTGACCAACTTTCATTCACTATCCCTCATATGAATGCCTAACATACGACTTCCTTGAACATTCCTTATATGCAAGTGGTATCCACCCCGCCATAGGTTAATTATGTGGTGACATGTCCCATGCTTTCAACTGATGATGAGAAGGAGACTCTCACTATATGCTCTTATCCTTCAGATTTAAATTCGACAGTTGACATGGTACCTCCCTCGTTAGGGAAATTGGAGTCTATTCTCCCCCCTATTGATTTGAGCGAGTCCCTTACCATGTAGTCATTTCAAAGTGTTGTTCTTCCTTCTGATGAAGACCTCTTGGAAGCCATGGTGGAGAGTTGTGAGCATAGCTTATTTTATGGTTTCAATCTCATTAAAAAATGAATCCATCCTTGAGGACAGTTTATTTTTTGGTTTCAATATCGTTAAAAAATGAAACCATCCCTGAGCAGGTTTTATTTTATGGTTTCAAGCTCGTTAAAAAATGAAACTAGCCACGAGCATAGTTCTCATTTATGTGTCAATATCGTTAAAAAATGAGACAAGGGGATATGAGCAAAGTTCATGTTTCTGTGTCAAACTCGTTAAAAAAATAATCATAGGTATGCAAGAATAGTTCCCATTTTTGTGTCAATCTCGTTAAAAAATGAAACAAGTACCCACAAGCATATTGTTTCTCTGTTTCAAGCTTGTTTAAAAATGAAACTTACCCCAAGCATAGTTTTTCTCTGTTTCAAGCTTGTGTAAAAATGAAACCAGTTGTGAGCACAGTTCATTATCTATGTCAAGCTCATTAAAAAATGAAATCGATTCTCTTCTAGTTGAGTCGAGTCTTTTTTCTAGATCTCATCAACGTTAAGTCTCGTCTTTTGCTAAATATCATAAATGTTGAGTCAAGACTTTCACTAGATCTCATAATTGAACCTGTATTTCATTTGCTTGTGTCAATTGACCCTCTTTCTCCCTCCCTCTCTGGTGAACATTTACCTATTAGTAACTAGGAGTCTATTTGGGTACGAAAATTGAGAAGAGTAGGAAAATGAAATGAAGCTTGGGGGCATGTCTCCATCCTCTAAACATCATGATGGAGTTAAGACGCTAGCTTTTCAAGCTAGGGGTAAAGTACCAACCACCCATGGGTATCACCTGAAACCTTTGTACATTACATTGGGAAGTACCAAGCACAATTTTTCACTGTTTCAAGCTTGTGTAAAAATGAAACTACCCTGAGAATATTTTTTTTGCTAGTTTCAAGATTGTGAAAAAATGAAATCTACCACGAGCTCGGTCTTTTTTCTTTCTCATGCTCATAAATACATGAGAATAGGTTACCGAGCTCAGTATTTTTTCTTTCTCATGCTCGTGAATACATGAGAATAGGTTACCAAGTATACTTTTATCACTTTTTCGGACTTGTAAAAGCTTTATGAAAAAGGAACTCTTTGGAGTCTCCTTTAAGCTATTTTCAAACTCTCTAAACATGAAAAGATTGTTGAGATATATTGTCTCCTTTCACTCTTGTTAAAGTATTTGAAAGGGCATCTTTCGAGTGGTAGTTTATCTTTTTTTCAGCCTCATAAGACTAATTACGAAAAATGAATACTCTAGTCAACCTTAGCTAGAAGAGTTCTCCATTGTATTATTTTACACTTTTTCGGGCTTGGGAGACTAAATTTATGAAAAATTCACCCTTGGAGTATCCTTTAAGATCTTTTTAGACTCTCTAAATATGAAAAGACCACCGATATTTCCTTCTTTGAACTCATAAAATATGCATTGAAGGACCCATCTAGGATCGAACCCTTACTTCTTCAGGTTCATTAAACATGTGAAGAGGAACTTACCGAAGGTGAGTTATATTGAACATTTGTTATCCTCCTCAAGCTTATTAAAAAAAATAGGTACTCATCTATCTAGATGGGAGAAAAATTTGGGAAGTGGGTCAATCTTTTGAAACATTACTCCTGGGTCAAGTTGTTCTTAGTCACCCTTGAACATGGCACATGTCTACATTATGCTTACAGTTGGGTAATCCACTTGTCTCTGAGTCATGCAAATTATATGTGTCATCATACTCTTTTGACTCCTTAAAATAGAACCTTTGGTTGTCATCGAATTATGTTTGGATCTATGCCTCATCGAGTCAATGCTCCCAAGTCAATTATCGTGTCGCACAATGTTTAAGTGAAGTCTCAGCTTCGATCAAACTTTGTAGTATTATCCATTTTCATACCCATGTTATTCTATCCATGTTTTCTCTATCATCTCAAATCACTATCCTAATCTGTTTTTTTTTTTATGATGGGGAATACATCATGGACCTCCTTCGATGAGTCTGTTCCTGTTGACTTCAACACATTATCCAAGAGTCAGACTTAGAAACCAATTAGTGCCTTGGATCCTACATGACTCAATGGAAAGTTTCCTCACTTTAGACATTGGGTTTACATCATTGGAGACTGATCAGAAGATTTTTTCGAATGTTCAAATTCATCTCATTGATTCACATTCATTGGATCATACTAGGGTACCTTGGGAGTCATTGACATCACTAGTGATTTCCCTCACACTTTTTGACGGTATACATTAATGACCGGTAATCAAGTGGTTTCTACTATGTTTGACATCATCATGTGTATTCACATGGTCAAAATTATACTGGTTCGAGATCAGGATGAAGACCTTGAGAACTTTATTATGTGCCTACCATTGTTATGTGCCTAACCCAGGTTCCAATGGAGAATAATCTTATTGATGTACAATGCCACATAGATCCACTTTGTATTGGTATGTGGCTATGTTTTTGTCATATAGTAGATCCATTTTGTAATTTTTTGTGGATACAACCTGATTAAGTCATGGAGGTATGGATCCACATTGTATCTTTGGTGGCCATATCCTTAGTCAATACTTTCATGGATCTGTAGTGTATTGGTCAGTGGCCATGCTTTGAGTCAGTTTACTCTGAGCATAGGTATGTCTTCCTTGGCAATGATACATATATATTGATATTATTTGATGTTTGTTTGCATCTTCCACCAGGATCTCCTACTCTGGTCCTATTATGAGGAAAATATCTACAAAAAGGGGTAAAACACAACAAATGGAATGACACCCAGAAATCAACTATAAACTAAAGTATGGTAGATAAATAGAAATGCTAACAAGAGAAGGATAAAATCGTACCTCGTCCAGACATCATAATAATAACACAGCTAAGCTCACGACCGAACACTTCATGCCTGCAACTTGTCCTCAACAATAAATATATACAAACATATATAAATTATATAGAACGTTAGCATATAAACTAGCATAATCCATTAGCATGTATAACAAATATTCCCATGGAAAGTAATACAAATATTTGTGACATATAATTGTATGAGAAAATAGTATTTATATTAATGTAATCAGCAGAAGTACATAAGTGACAAAATTTTGTAACGACACATATCGGAACTGAGAAAACAAGTCCCTCTAGCTAGGCCTTCACCGCCTCAATCCTCCACAAAGGAAAGCTCATAGGTAGTAGGATTAATTGTGTTTCTCCTTCTCAAGATAGGAAGAACTTGGGGGATGAACACAAGAAGTTTATACTTCCAAGTAAAAACGAATGGATACCCAATATGAAGTGAAATTTCTCTAGAGTTTCTTTGCTCTCAATGATGTGTATCTTCAAGGCTTGTATATGGCTTATTTATATCCTCCAAATGGTATTAAAGGGTCGATTCAGAGTGTTTCTAGTATATGGAAGGTCAAAGATCATGGATCTCATTACATGGCATGGAAACCTGACATATTTTTTATTTTTACGCACAAAACCCGATGTAAGTGGGTTGTAATGGAGAAACCTGCATATACGCGAGATATCTAACTGTAGTCCGCATATGTGTGAAAAAAATTGAATTTTTTACTCTGGAATGAATAGAAAAAGGGGAACTTGAGTTTGCATAGGGAAATGGAAGGTCATCAAATCAAGATGAATGGAGTGTGGAAAAAATTTCTATAAAAAATGCCCCCTAATGTGTGAGGTCAGAGGATAAATTGCGATGACCAAAATACATTATAATTCCCAGAAGTGGAGTAATGAGGACCCATCTCGAAAAATGAGTTACTCATGATAATATTACAATTCATATTGACTCTATACACATGGCTTCCAATCTGGATTACACTGCAAATCCATGTGGATATATAAATAGTTTTTCATGGCCATGAATAGGAAATACAAAGTAGGCATATGCAATAGGTTGTCATAGTCATGAACAAGAAACAATGGAGTCCAGTATCAAAATAAATTGAATATATTTGTATACAATAGAGTACAATCTTATCTTCCATGATTATTGAAGTCATATAGGTATTGGTCCAATGAAATACAGAAGTAGATATGCGATCCTTCTACTGTGAACTAGAGGTCTTCTACATTATCCTCTGAAGGTGGAGTCTACATCATGTGGATAAAGGAGTTGAAGTAGAATACAATGAGACTTCGTTTGATTACCGGTCAATGAGGTATATCGTTAACAAACATGAGACAACCCATTGATAATGAAAGTAGGTGTCAAGGCATTGATTACATTCAACAAGTGTTAATAAGGGTGTTTAGGTCGAACACTTGAAGAATCCATTGATCGGGAGACATTGGTGTATTCCCAAATGTCAATGGTGGAAGAAACTACCACTAATGAATTCAAGCCTCTAGGTACTCATATAACTCTAGATATTGATTCCAAAATAGATGAGATAAAGTTGATGGAAGGAGACCCACTGAAATGAGAGAATTAAGGCATATCTCATCATCCAAAACAAGGTACAAAGAAATAGTTTGATGATTAGAAATAGCTCGAACGAATAGGATATTCACTAACCAATGACCATGTGCATTTCTCGCATGCACCTAATGTAAGTAGTACACAAAATATACCCTCTGAATAGAAACCCATAATGAAAACTTCCAACAAAGGCAAGGAAACCACTCATAGCGTCTAATGGAATCCAAGGCACTGCATGAATCACAATGTGTGAATAGATTTCTATCCGTCAAACACAAGGGGAAACCCCAATCAACGACCAATGGAGAGATGACATCTATTGGGTTCAAGGTCACCTGCCAATGATGAAAGTAGTCCCAGGGTGAAAGGTAGGACAACAACTTCATGCAATTTTGAGGTTCACTTGTAAGGGGATGTCCGACATGCAGATTCAAGAGTGTTTAGGAATGGATAACATAGGATTAGAATCCCTTTGAACAAGAGCATGAGACAGATGAATAACTTAGGAAGCATATACTTAACACTAATCATTGAAAAAAAATTGTGATGCAGGAGGCATCAACAAACTCTCCATAGGGACTGGAATAATAAACATTCAGAGGAGTAGACTCTAAGTAACGATTTCATCTTCCTAAGGCCATGCTAAACCCAAACCTTGGATGAAATGGACTCAAGAATTTTTCCTCTATTCAAAGGCGACACGACTACCACCGGTAGGAGATAATATTATTTTCCCTCCCATCTTATTTTGTTTTTTCATAGCAACATAAATGTTATGATACAATGGAGGAAATGAGTGTCTCGAGTAATAAATCGTTTCCAAGCAGTGGAACATACCTATGCTCAATGCAAGGAAACACATGCGGGACATGGACACTCGGGGGGATGTTTTCTCTACGGGTAAAGTTTTGTCAAGTTGCAGAGAATATATAGACGAAATTGCTTGGATAATGCTGAGAATTGCTAGGGAAAAAGGATTATAATGAGAAAGAGGGAGTCACAATTAGGCTCAACAAGGAAAGAAGGATAATGGGATGCAGTTACAACTTAACTTAAAAGTGTCATTTTTCATAGATTTAGTCCCCTAGGTCCGAAAAAGTATAAAATAATACCCAGGAGAACTCTTCTAGCCAATGGTGACCAGAGTATTCATTTTCCGTAAGTATTATATTTGTTCTGGAAAAGGGGTAAACTTATACCAAAATAGACATCCTTTCAAATCCATTTAACGAGTGTGAAAGAGACAAGTTCACTCAACAATCTTTTCATTTTTTTAGGAGTCTGAAAAGACATTAACCAAGACTCATCAGGAGTCCCATAAGTAATGGAAAAAATGATATTTGATTAATATTAATGAGGTTCAAATGCAACATGATATCGGTATTATAAGGAACTCCCATACCTGTGGAGTAACTTATGCATGGGCACCAAATAACAAAAGTGTTCTAACTAGGGTACCCATGTTTGGTAAGTCTCTACCATTTAATAAAGACACTTCTAGTAATAACAAGAAGGTTTTGTGTCTCTAGAAATGGGTTCTTACCTAGGGCATATGAATCATGGTCATAAGATTATGCAAAAGTGCATAGTGGGGTGAAAACCTACCCTATATGCCAGTAATGGTAAATACATGTCGAAGGAACAAACAAGCTAAAGAATGTTGGAAATCCACGAAACCCTAGACAAAACCACTTCAAGCCAGATCTTAAACTGCTCGATTAATTCATATGGTTTCAAAAATATGAAATATAGGGTTAAAAACTATATAAAGTGGATGAAATTTTTCTAGAAATAATAAAAAACAAGAAATTTACCATATCATTTGAGTTTTTCACCCACATAGTGCTTTTTAGGCCATTTTACCCATGATCTTCCATCAACGATTTCAGGAGCTACGATATATGGAATTTGAAACTATATGGACCAAGTAAGTGCCCATCCTATCCTCTTCCTTTTCAATGCTTTATTTTTAATATTTAGTGGTCATTTTTTTAGAATTAGAGGGCGTAATTTGAAAACTAGGGTGTATGCAGAATGTAGTTCATCGGGTCACATACATGACCTCATGTACGCAGGAAAGTAAAATCATTCCTGCATATATGAATCCTTATACGTGACTATAATAAGGGTATCCTGCGTACCCCAGTGGAGTCGCCAAATCTGTTACAAGGAAAATATCTACGAAAAGGGGTAAACCACAATAGACAAAATGACACCCATAAATCAACTCTAAACTCAAGTATGCTAGATAAATAGAAATTATAACTAAAGAAGCATAAAATCCTACCTCGTCCAGACATCTGAAGGATACCATGGCTGAGCTCACGACCGAAAACTTGATGCCTGCAACTTGTCCTCAACAATTAAGATATACAAGCATATATAAATTATGTAGAATGTTAGCATATAAAATAGCATAATGCATTAAGATTTATAAAAAATATGCCCATGGAAAGTAATACAAATATTTGCAACATATAATTGGACAAGAAAAGAGTATTTCTATTAATTTAATTAGCAGAAGTACATAGGTGAAAAACTTCTACAACGACACATATCGGAACCAAGAAACCAAGTCCCTCCAGCTGGGCCTTCACCACCTCAATCCTCCACAAAGGCAAGCTCAAAAGTAGTAGGATTAATTGATTTTCTCTTTCTCAAGATAGGAAGAGATTGGGGGATGAACCAAGAAGTTCAGACTTTCAAGGACAAAGGGATGCAGACCCAATATGAAGTGAAATTTCTCTAGAGTGGTTTTTCTTTCAATGATGTGTATCTTCAAGGATTGTATAGGGCTCAATTTATAGCCTCCAAATGTAATTGAAAGGTCAAGTCAGAGCATTTCCAGTATATGGAAGGTCAAAGATCATGGATCTCATGACATGGCATGAAAACCTAACATATTTTTAATTTTTGAGCACAAAACCCGATGTACATGGGTTGTAATGGAGAAACATGTGTATACATGAGTTTTCTAACTATGGCCCACATATATGTGCAAAATTTTTAATTTTTTACTCTAGAATGAACAAAAAAAGGGGCACTTGATTCTGCAAAGGGAAATGGAAGGCCATCAAAGAAAGATGCATGGAGTGTGGAAACAATTGCTATAACAAGTCCCTTGATGCACATATTTTGTAAATTGTTTCGGCCATCAATTTCTCTTATGACCTCACACTTTAGGGGGCATCTATTACACACTAAATTCCCACACTACTAAGTGTGGATTTTTCACACTTTAGTGAGGGAGTGTTTGTAATAATATCTAAACAAGTTGGAGGAGAAATTTATCATATGAAGGTCAAAATACTATGTGCACATGTATTATTCATTATTATTGAAAAAAGGAAATTAATTTAGTGTGAGAATCCACCTCACAATTAGTTTCCTAATCTCAAGGAGAATTTGAGATTCTCATGGATGGCTGAGATATTTTCTCAAACCAAAATCCTAATTTTATGGACCTTGAGAGATATTTCCTCCTTAAAATCCTTGAGAAATATTTTCTCCCTAAAATCCTTGAGAGATATTTTCTCTCTAAAAATCTTGGTGATCCCAAATTAGTGTATCTAGTGAGTGATCTTCTCCATGGTGGTTAAGCCTCCAAATCCTATATAATGAGGGAATTCCAAGGTGAGAGTGAGGGGAAGGAATCCATTTGAAGCATCATCATTTTGATCTCAAGGCATTCATGAAAGGGATGGATAGGAGAAGTGTGGAGTAATATCTACATCACATCATGGATGTAAGCCTTTCTTGTTTCTCTTAATAATAATATCTTGGTATATTTCCATACTTCTGTCTCTTTTAAGTTTAAATTTTAATATCATGCTTGTTTCATGTAGTTATATTTTCTTTTATCTAACCTTGTGCAAGTAGTAGAAGAGGAATATCCTTATGTTTAAGTGCAGGGAGATCATGATTGAGCTAGGACTGTATCCAATGCTAGAGAAATAAGGAGCAGTGAGGACAAGCTCTGAAAAAGGTGCACTCTCTTTTCCTTTCTATCTTCTTGTTTTCATGTGTGAATAGACATGAGGAAGGGATATTAGTTTCCGCTTGCTCTATTTTGTCTTAGCTAAAGAAAACCCAACTAAGGGGAGCTTAACCTGTCTGCAGGGTAATATTTCTCACAACAACAGGGAATGATACTCTCATTCCATTTAATAAATAGATTGATAATTGTGACTGAATTGTTAAATGTAGACAATCTTGAAATCCCTTGTTAGTTTTTGTAAGTATTATAATAAAAGTATATTGTACATCATATACTAACAATCTGTTGGGATGAATGCAATATGGGATTATTGGCACCATGGATGATTTTAAGTATGGAAATTTATTTTAAAATGTAGAAGCCTTGATGAATATTACTAATCCTTCATATGCCAACTATAAATATTTGGAGATTTTTTGTGAAAATATTCAAATTTCTAAGGATTTTATATAGTTTTTATAAAATTTTGGCGATTTTAAAGGTAAAATAATTTTATCCTATAGAATTTGGGCGAATCATTTTTAAAATAGCGAATCATTTTTTGGGAAAAACCATGGAAAATTAGCCCATGAGAGAAATTTAGCCCCTAAAATCATCCCATTGTATTGCAGGACAAGTAGTCTCAAGTATGACACTGTTGAAGGCCATAAGAAAGAACTAATGCATGTTCTTACAACAACTGTTAATCCCTAATATTGGCTCATTACCCCTTAATTGGGGCATATTATATTAGTAATGTTATTTTATGTATGTCGGCTTTAGGCCATTAGTTGTAATTATACCTCCTAGTCTCCTCTATATACCAAGGAGACATTTTCATTTTGAATCATCTTGTACTTGAACATTTAAGTGGGGTAAAAGGAGGTTGCCCCCTCAAAGAGGCTTATTATCTGAAATTATCTCTTTTTCAAGGCATTGAGTAATTTTTCTGAGGTTTTTCTATGCTATATTGGTATTTGGTTCTTAACATATGGTATCAGAGCTCAAGGCCTTGGGGTTTCGCTGCTACATCTGAGACACCTTGAAATTTTTGTTATAACATTTTTTCTACAACATTTCAGAACAAACGGCTTGGAAGACATTTATTAGATGGATCAAGGTACGTTGGGTTCAAAATTCATCTCTTGAGGCCCTATACATTCAGAGATATAGCCTGTACAAGAAAGGGTTCTGTAATCATCCTGAAATGAGTCATTGTGGAATTTTCGCTATAAAACCTTTTCCGTAACATTTCAGACCCTGAAATT
>JASDQU010310211.1:0-23458 GCA_032191745.1 Picea mariana
TTACATCCCTTCCATCCAATCATGTTCAATCATGAACGAAGAACCAATTGCAAATCCTATCACTCAACTGCCAGAACAATCTTCTTCGCAAGAAGAGGAAAATTCTTCCGATAATTTTGAGCAAGCTAGGGAGGTAGAATCTAGTGATCAGACTCTTATTGACAACCAAATTGGTTTTTCCTTTGAATCATTGTATTTTCAGTCTAAGACTAGTACGGAAGATGATTTGTTTCTGGCTCAAGGTGAATACCCTCATTCTTGTAACTCATGCTCTAATCAACGTTTGAAATCAATCATTGAAGAACACTTAAGCAACGAAAATCTTTTTGAATGTTCTAGTATTCCTATGAAATTGATTAGAGAAGAAGAAACCTTGAACCTTCATCCTCAACATGTGCTTCATTCACAGGAAAGACTAAATGCTGGTCACATAAATTTTGAATTATTTATTACACAAAAAGCAAATCTAGATGATCATATTATGTTAAGGAATTTGTCACCAAATCAAAGTAAGAGTTTTAAAGGAAGTGAAGAAAACCATCTTGAGAATACCATTGTTGATTATCATAGTTCAAGAGATTCTTTTTATCTACTTATTTCTGATTCATTTTATTCCTTATATCCTGATCTATTCCTAGATTCTGGTGGACTTGACATCCTACCTACAACATCCTTCTCTTTTCCACCACAATCACATCCTTTCGATATGCTAAATTTTGGTGAAATTAATTCCGAGCATAACATTGATAAAACCAGATTTGACTCTTGTGCACTTTCATCACTCATATGGGAAGAAGGCATGTTACGAGATGATTTTACACAATTTATGGTTGAAAAAGACAATGCATTATGTTTTATGGAGATCAAAAATTCTAAGTTTCATACTCGTTCTTTAATTAGCTCGAATCTTGATGTTTATGATTCACACTTTGAAATGATCAATCGCATTGAAGGAAACATTCAAACCAATGATCTAATCGATTGCTTGAATCCTCTTATGATGAGCTTTCCATTGATATATCCATTTCAACAAAGTCATGGTTGGCATCCGCATTTTTGTGACAGGATCTTAGGATGTCTTGAATATTCATATATGAAAAAATTTCATAATGAAAATAAAGTTGCGCTTGCTTTCTTTTTACCCAAGTATCTTGGAAGTAGGCATGACATATTTATTTTAGATCCTCCGTGTGGAGGAATTAATGAGTACTTAGAGAATTGTCAGGACGATGGGGCATTTCAGCCTCAAGTGATGGTTATTACATTTCCTCATAATCTTGACGGGTTCTTCGGAACTACTTACACTCACCCATGCCATTATGACCCTTATCATGACGAGATTGCGCAATGGCTGGAGGATTCATACAACAAGAATATCCGAGGAAATGGTAAGATCATGCTTACGTTGTTTTTAAATGTTGATTATGAAGGTAAGCGTGATATGTTTCTGTCATTTGTTGATATTTTACCATTCCTTTTAATAACGCTTGATCTTGTTTTCATTGCAGGATTGGAGTTACTCTGATGGCTACATTGGAAGCATGACTTCACATAGTATCCTGATTTGTTTAGTAGGTAAGGTAGGTTTAGGATTAGGTTTTTCTTTCAGTTTGATTTCTCACTAGTTTTGTTTTTAATAATGCAGTTATGAATGACAGTGGGTGCACCATGAGAACCATGATACGACTGTTATCAGGGAAGTCTTCTTGATCCTTTTTCTCTTTACTTCTAGTTGAATGTTTATTTTCAAAAACATTGTATTGTCATGAAAATATTAAATAGAGAGTAAAGAGATAAATGAATATAAATCAACCCTGATCTAAGGCACCATGAGTAGGACTGCTTTCCCATCATCCAAGATTTTCCTACTTTCTTTCAGTTTCCCAGGGGATTGTTGCATGAGGTTTTCAGATGCACCTTCTGTGTATGTTTGTTTTTTTTGTTTGGATTTCTTTACTTTCTATTTTTTCTTCGCTGGTGTGTTTTGGATTTCTCCCTTATGCTTGCCAGGTTTTGCTTTTGGAAATACACCTACCTGCTTCACTGAGCTATTCAGACAAAGACTATAAAGAAATCTCTTCGCTGAAATAACTTCTAAAAAGTTGTACGAACATCAGTGATATGTTTAAAAATGATGTTGGAAAATTTTGTTTGAAAGAAGTTTAATAATTTCAATCTCTGAGTGAAGTTCGTCGTGATTATCTTTATCTTTTTACGCTGTCCCTTTTCCGTAAAGGAATGACTCAAAAGGATGTCTCCCTGTCATAGTGAGTTGTTTTAGAGATAAAACATTGCTGGAGCTGAATCAAGGACATTATGAAAAAATGCTGATGAGGTCTGAAAATATGAGAAAATATCAATATTTTTCAGCGTCACCCCGCTCGGTCATCTATATATAAAAAAAAATAACAAAATAAAAATAAGAGTTGTGGGAAGTGTTTGCAAACCCGCCAGGATACTGAACAGGTCTGCTGGCAGCGGGGTCATGCAAGCATGGCGCCAATACAACTTCGTCGGGGTACTGAACAGGCCTGTTGGCAGCGAAGCAATGTCGGGTACATGAAAATCTGTAAAAATTATGAGAAACCTCTTTAATGTCCTTTACTCTGATCTAGAGCTTCTTGACAGGATAAAGACGTCCGAGTGGGTTAAATGGCAACCCTGTCGAGGCTATGGATGCCTGCTGGCAGCAGTGGCCATGCCAACAGTATTGAATATTTTGTCCTTAAAATCATGACTTGTTGATCTTGAGATTGTTTTTGGTTTGCATCTTTTGAAACATTGCTGGAAAAGATGGTGAATGATGATGTAGTACGATTTTCTGGTTGTTTTTTCAAGTCAAATTTTTCTTTTGATGTCCTAATCTGAATTTGTACCTTTTGCAGAGATAACTGCTTCGCCCAGCGTGTCGCCATTGTTGGCAGCCAACTCTTTTTTTATTTCTCTTAAAAAACGCTGCCTACACCTCTTGTCTCGTTAATGACAAATCATCATCGCAATGTGCTTCTAGACATTTTTTTCATTTTCGCGACAATTGCAATTTGATTTTGATTTGATTTTCACAACTGAAAGTGTGAAAATACCTTTTTCATCGTTTGAACTATAGTCGTCTCTTATTGACTTTTCCTAAGGACATTCGACCATTGGTTTATCACATGATTGCAAAGGGTTTTCAAACTTATGTCTTTTAAGCCCACTCTTACCTTCATTGCGCATATTGAATCTTTTGATTACTAAGCTTGAGAGCATCAAGATTTATTGGTTTTATTTTTGATCTTATCAAAGCTATGATCTCATATGCTTTTATTCTTATTGTTGTAGTTTCTTGGCTCATTGATATCATGAGAGATTCTAGATTGCAATGTTTTAGGAACTTTGGAATGCAAGAATTTCATTGCGCAAACGAATGCATTGGTGAGATTATAAGGTCAGTTTGAAGATTAATAATGGTTGAGGGCACGTTGATTAAATCTTTTGAAACGATGCTTGCACATATTGTTTTATGAGTTGATATTTCATGAAGCGAGCAATAGTTTTAAACCATGTTTTGGCATTGATTAAACTTAACCTTGGTGTAAAACGACTGATTGACACAATGGATATGGTGGTAGATTAAAAACTTTGATATAACATTCATTGCGCATGCACTTACTATTGTTCATTGGTCAAACCAATTGATGTAAGCGTTGAGTTGTGTTACAGGGGATGTTACAGCTGTATATGCCTGCCTCCTTACCAAGAATTAAGCCATTCATCACCTGCCACGTTCATGCTCATTAATTTGATGATTGCCTTAGATTCGCAAATCACGCAGAGGGTTTCCCATCTCTACTTTTATCGCTGTTTGGAGGATTGGGTGAGTTTACAGACTGGATTTGAAAAAAATTCATGTAATAAGTCGGCCTGGATATAACCCAAAATGATCTGCAACCAGGCTAAGAGGTCGTGGTTTCCCTGGACGATCTGGAAGGCATAGAGAGGATAATGAAATATCTCCAGCAAAGCAAATGTCACGAGGGAGAACRGATAATGCAATCTCTYCRCCTTTACTGGCAACTGGAGCTTCAAAACYCGTGGCTAATATCACAAGTGTGGGGACTCCAATATCGAAGGGCGTTTCAAGTCATGTGATCAAATATGCCAGTGCAGGTACTTGCGAATTTCAATGACCAATGGGMAAGMTGTGGTTGTTTGAGAGATGTTTTAGGTGATCCAATCTTGTTATGGGTTGTTAGCTTTAGTTAGTTTTGGGAAGATCTTCCCAGATTTTTGTGAAGCAGTTTTGACTTCCACAAGGATGTTTTACCTTGTGAGAAAACTTATAAATGTTGCTCATTTTTGTAATATTGAAAGATATCCTCAGTTGGGGGAGAACAAGGATATGTAACGATGATTCAAACTGGAGCAGAATTGATGCGTTGTTATAGCTTTCGCTTCTCAATACATTGACACTTTGTTCTAAGTTTTGTATATCATCTTGGTTTCTGGTTTGGTATCACTTTGCTGTCTAAGTCGAATTCAAGTGATATAATTATTATTATTATGCATACCTTGTTACTTCCGATTTGATAAAAGATATAACAGTTTAAGGATTCAGTTTATGAATGATAGCTTTGCCTTCTTTATGAATTGAATTATCATATATGAATTTGTTGTATAGTAGGTTTCCCTCTTGCATGAATTCATAATCTGATAACTGTTATGATTTCTTTTATGTCTTGTTTGTCCTGTAACTTACTTAAGGAAGCATTATAGCTGATCCTTTGCGAGAAGATTAAGGGATAAATGGTGTGAATTTCTTCCTCCAACCAGCTTACGAAGCAATCATACACAGGGCAGACTTGGAGCGTATCCAGGTCAATTGGTTAGATGTTTATTGCTTTGATTAATTAGCAGTTTAGTTAGATTTAGATTAGATTGTTTAATCTCAGTTAGCTTTCTTTCTGTTTCATAAAAAACATAAAAGACAAAAAGAGACCCTTGGCTGTCTTAGGGCAGCAAACACATGAGTTTTACAGGTTTTAATCAAATCTGTAATTTGTCCATATTGTATATTTGTGAATAAAGAATGATCATAGATGATAATTAAGTAGTTGATTTGAGTTATTATAATCATAGTTAACATATTGTACATACAAGTAGTTAGTTTTTTATATATAATAGTTAGAGTAGTTTTTAGTTAGTTTTAGTTTATTGAATAGTTTATAGATAGATTAGTATATTTAGTCTAGTTTGTCTCATTAGTTGTATTTAATTTAGTTTCTTTTAGTTTGTTTATTATAGTTAGTTTTGCTTATTTAGTTTAGTTAGATCACTTAGCTCAAATCACTTTTCTCTTTGGTTTCCTTACGAGACCTTAGAGAGGCCAACGGAGCCGTTAAACTCGTTAGGGTGGTCCATACCAAACGGCTTGGGTTATTTAGACAACCTCAGACCGGTTCCACTCTCCTAGTTGACGGACGGTCAATTTCGCCCGTCAACAGAAGGTAAGCACTCTAAGAGAATTCTTGAGAAGTTGCATAGAGAAGATGAAAGATGAAACTATATGAAATTATTGATCATTGCATGAAAGGAAGAGAAACTCCTATTACACAGAGGATGTTGAATCAAGTATTGTACGGAAAGAGAACCAACGAAGAATTCATATTCAGTGTGCAAATTGGGGATTATGATGTGGATAATTTCATCTTTGACTTAGGGTTTGATGTGAATGTATTTCCAAAGAAGGCCTTGAAGATTATGGTAAAACCAAAGTTGGTCCAGTATCATGTTCAATTAACGCTCGCAAATCAACACATGATAGTACCAATTGGTTGATTAAGAGGAGTACATGTGAACATAGATCGGGTGCGTAGTGTATCATACTTTGAAGTTATTGAGATAGTGTATGATAGTCAAACATATCTAGAACTGATGGGACTGGAATTGGAATTTGATAATCAGGAGATCATTAATCTAAAGCAGAGAGAAATGATATTTGAAGTCTAATATTTGAAGGTTACTACACCATTAGACCCAACAGAAGGAAAGATGTACATAGAGCCGGCAAGAGGAAATGACATTAACAACTTGTATAACATGATTGTACAGTTGGATGATTATGTAAAACATGTTGCATATGGTACACTAAGTTGTAGAAGTATCATTTCACGTGCATCAGATTCGACAGAAGGTCTTGAGCATTGGCAACATAAGATGCATGAAGTGTCAACGAGATGATGTGCATGCATGACCCAATCCTTGCGCTAGATTGGAACAAAGTTTTGTGATCCACCCATGTATTATGGATTAATTGATATAATATTGTTTGTAAAGGAATTTGAGTAGAAAGTACCCAAACAAAAAAGGATTTTGGAACTAGATGTTATCCTAAAAGCAACTCCAGCCAAATGGTGGGATGCACACAAAGAGGGAATGAAAGACTGGTCACAGTGTAGAAGACTAATGAAAATAAAGTTTTGCACCGAGGTAGAAAATAATGTGCAAAGGTGTACAATGTAGAGTGACCCAATGGATCATGTGGATCAGAGCAGGGGAAGATGGAACGTGACACCAAAGGAAGAATGGATACATATATTTATACATACACTAGATACAATTCTAAAGAATTGGTATTTGGAATTGAAAATGCGTAGAGAGACATCCAACTAGGATGAGCTTACACAGAGGTTCAAAGTCACATTTACATTTGAAAATGAATCTCCATCTATAGATGTAGCACTCCATTCTATTCAAACTAAGATCCTCTTAGAAGAAGGGTCAATGGAGGTGGTACCGATCTGTGATGTGCACAAAGCTTCTATGATTGTTCATGAGATTTTGGAGTGTTACAAATCTTCTAAGGAATAACTTGAAGAATAAGATCGCATGAATGTGCAAATACCTGAAACAAAAGGAGAACGTGTAGAAAAAGGGCCAGAGATTCAATCCACTGCATACACACATCCAATAAATATGTGGAAGGTAAACATTGGGAAGATAGAGAACCCGAAGTTTGCACAAATAGGGGATTAATGGAGTAATCAGACCATAGATAATATTGCATACTTGTTGCACGAATATCAAGACCTATTCCCAACAACATTTTCTGATATGAAGGGGATAGTTGGGGACTTATGAGAGATGAAGATTCCCTTGAAACCTGGTGCTATCCAGTGCAATAGAGGCCTTACAGGTTAAATCCAAAGTACAAAGAGAAGGTTAATGTAGAAATAGATAGAATGTTGGACGCAGGAATTATTGAACCCATGGTAGAATGAGAGTAGATAATCTTATTGGTAGTGCAAGACAAGAAGACAAGAGGTATTAGGATTTTCATGGATATGAGTAAGTTGAATGATGCATTCTTACATGATCCATTTCCAACACCATTCACATATGAGGTACTGGAGAACATAGGAGGGCAAGATATTTATTATTTCATGGATGGATTCTCGAGGTACCATCAGATAAAAATTGTGCAGTAGGACCGGTACAAGACTAATTTCATGATAGAGTGGGGAAGTTATCCGTACACAATAATGCCCTTTGGACTAAATAATGCCCCTACAATTTTTTCTAGAGTTGTGGTTATACGTTTAAGGAATTTATCCATAATTTCCTTGAAGTGTACGTAGACAATTGGACTGTGTTCAGTCTACTAAAGTATCACATAGAAGTAATCATGCTAATGTTGGATAGGTGTAGACAGTTTCATATTTCGTTGAATTTGAAGAAGTGTATTATTTGTGCATCGTTCGGAATTTTATTGGGCCATGTAGTCTGCAAACAGGGATTACTAGTGGATATAGCCAAGATTGCAGTGATTTTGGGTTTAGAACCACCTACATCAATCATTCAGTTGAGGGAAAATTTGGGTCATACAGGATTACAGGAATTTTGTCAAAATATATGCACAAATCACAACATTGATGGAAAACTTGTTGAAGAAGGAAGCAAACTCCGAATGGAACGAGCATTGTTATAAGGGTTTGGAAACAATAAAGCAAGAACTAGTGAACACAGCAATTTTGATCTTTTCAGATTGGACAAGGATTTCCATGTTCATGTAAATGCATCATCCATAGTGTTGGGAATAGTACTATCTCAACCTGGGGAGGGAGACATAGATCACCCAATTGCTTTTGCAAGGAGGAAGTTGTCCATAGAAGAGAATAATTACACCACCACAAAACGATAAGGATAGGCAATGGTATATGTCTTGCAAAAGTTCAGAAATTATTTATTGGGGTCTCAATTTAATATGTACATAGACCATTATGTATTAAAATAATTAGTGAACAAGCCAGTGTTGGGCGGAAGAATATGTAGGTGGCTACTGTTATTTTAATAATATGATTTTGAGGTTGTTGTGAAATCATGGAATCTTATTGCAGGTCCAGATCATTTATCATGCATATTATCAGGGGAAGATGCAGGTAATTTAGATGACAACTTACCAAATTCACAACTATTTGTAGTTAAAATGGTGGATGATTACTTCTCGGACATTGTGCAGTTTTTGAGTACAGGAATGGTTGCATCATACATGACAGTTGCACAGAAGAAACAATTAGTAGTGAAAGAAACAGATTATCACTTGATTGCAGAGAATTTATACAAGTTGGGTGAATATGGAATATTGAGACGATGTGTGGTGGAACATGAAAGGCCTATGATACTCACAGAAACGCACAAAGGAATTGCAGGTGAAAATTATGCAGGAAAAGAGATTGCACAAAAGATTTTGTGAACAGGGCTCTTGTGGCCCACACTACATAAAGGTGCTAAAGAACATGGTCAATCATGTTATGTAAGTCAAAGAGTGGGAAATCCATACAGGAGGGTGTTGATCAATCAACACACCCTAAAAGTATTTGCGAAATCTTTTTCTTTTTGGTTGCCACTTTTCATTTTTCTAAGTCAAAGTTCGTATCATGGATGAATGGATTTTCTTTATTTTATGTCATTAAACCTTATCATCGGCCATTTTTTTTGGTTTTGACGGATTGAATTTTTTTTTCTCTCTAAGTAAAAATGTGTGATAGGCCCAAAAGGTACATCGTTTAAATTTGGCAATTGTCGATCGACGAAATTTGGCCTATTAGATAGTCTTTTAACATCATCGATACCCTTCGGCATCAGAAAGTTTCAAGAGGTAAATCAAAAATGGAATAAACTACCATCGTCAATTGTAGATCATCAACACGTCGTCAACATAGAAAGAATCTGAGATATGAAACTGTGGAAATTTTCACTTTAACGCTTCGTTGATCGTCGATCGTCGATCCTTGTTACGACGTCGATGTCTGTAGAACATGGTGCAGAAACCAGACTTATGTATAAATTAAATCATCGATGTCGAAGGAATGCTTCCCACGTAAAGGTCAAAATCAATTGCCACATTTATTTGTCGTGTAAGCAGTTTGTACGACACGGCCTTCTTTCCCTATGTCATCTCTTGGTGTTCCCTGTGTCATGTTTGTATCTCCAAGTCAACATTTCCACATCATCACTCTACAGAATTTTGGGTCAGCATCGGATATTTCGGCTAAAGGTATGAACAAAAAAAGAAAAACATTTAAGAAAAGCGTTGATGCCAATCCACTCATCTTCTATCGACAGACTAATAGGAAATCATACGATGGGTTTTTTTTCAAACCTTCCACACTCTACACTGACGATCATAGCCACTCTGCGCTTTGTTTCCATTTCAAGACCCTGCCTTTTTCTCCCCGATGTCGATCATACCAATGTTGAAAATACAAGAAGGGTCGATAGCGTGATGAGATACTTTCGACAGGGATAAGATTGGATTTTGTTATTTAAGAGGCCAATTAATGTTTCTCACAACCCACATTACTATCTTGTGCACTGACCAAAGAGTATAAGTTTGAATCTGCCAATGAACTACGAAGTAACCCTATCCTGTGCCACCAGTTGGCATTGCATTTAATACCGAGCATGGTTTGGATTTAGTGATGAATTGTGCAGGGCACATTTACAACCTTGAATTTAAGAACTAATGTGAAAAGGTAAGTATTCTCTCCATTTAAATTTCAAAGACATATTCAAACGCATCATTTTGTGCACAAATATTGTATTCCCCAGAGCAGTCGAAGGAGTGAGAGAGCATGTCGTAGAGCTTACAGACAATCTTTAACTCTAAACCAGGTTAATCTTGTGCAAGGAAGAGGTATGCGTTGTCATCATCATTTCTACATTTGAAATTGCATCCATAATACTTTTAGAGGTTGGTATCTCACTCTATCTGTTTACAGAAAATGCCTCCAAGAAAGTCAACAACCAAGCGCTCACCAAGGATGCCCAAGCTAAAGGAACCAGAGGTCGGGGAAGGATCTACACCAAGTGATGGAAGGGAGTTGGATTTTTCCTCAAAGACAAAATCGGTTATCCGCACATCCACCAAGAAGAATTTTATCTAGCCTCTAGTGTTCAGTGACACAGAAATGACCACAGGGTCTAAAGTGGTGATCTTGCATTGCGCCGACCTATACAAAAAAATTAGTCAGGAGGACTACCCTCAGTTCATGCCTCATAGAAATCCAGATGTCCAAATATTGTATGATGAGGTGTTTCCAAACATTCGAAGGTCAAATATGCATAGGGTGGCTAGATGGACCCCAATTCTGCCTTGCATCAAGACCTTGGGATGGATAATTGACCATGCCAACATGGTAAAGTGCACCATAAAAAATGAACAAGGCGAGTGTGTTGTTGTTTTCCTTCTGATAGAGGTGCATATGTACTACAAACTTAGAGACCCAAAGGAAAGGCTAAACACAGACTTCGTGGTCAAGTTATATGAGATTCATGATACCATCTGATTGTTATCCTCATGTTGGAAAGATGACAAGAAATTCACAAATAGGAGCATTGGATGGTACAACACAATAAGTCTCTAAGAGCCATACATGTATCTGATGGCGTTAATCTGGCGATTATATGGAGAAAAGGATTTCTCCAAATTCTCAGAGGCATGGATGCCCTTAGCATACACCATGGAAATTTTGAGGAGCAGCTTCAATTGGGGAGCCATTATCTCAAAGCAGATCAGTATAAATATTTCACATGCTCATACAGCAAATGAAGGAGAGGTTCCAACTTTCTACATGGCATCCTAGTTGATAGATTTAATTTGCGCAAGGAACATTTTTGCAGCTATGAATTTGAGCTGACATATTTTTGAATTGCCTATACATGTCAATTTCATCATATCGTGGAAAAATTGATATAAGAGATCATATGATTTAATATGCAATGAGTTCCTAGCTAGGGTTTAATTCCTCACCTTTAGAAAAGAGTGCCCTCGTCTTTTAATGGAGGCAAAGACGATGATAGAAAAATTTGGCCATTGGTACTTCGAAGAAACTAGCACTTATATTAGAGTGTTCGGAGCTACCAATGCACCCCACTTTCTTCTTGTTCATGTACCGGATCACCTCATTTTGGGGGATATCTTCTACTAGACCATGTTGCAAGGATACAATGCCTCCCTAGTCAAATACAAGAAGAGAGATTTCATTCCCTATGGTTTCCACATAGGATTTTACATGGTCAGAGACACTGCACATGCACAACAGGAGGGGTTGAATTAGCTCGAGTACTGGTTTCATATAGGTCATGTTCACAAGCACGATCCCAAGGGCTTATTTCCCTAGCACGCGACGCAGGTATCCTCCTATTGGCCATATGTTCATGATAATTTGGAAGACGAAATATTCATTGAAGGCACCCAAGATTGGGAGGAAGTACTGCAAAGAAGGGCCAACCTGATTATGACTAAGTTCAAAGCGATTTCCCTCAACGAGAAGGTTGAGAAAATAGATCAGACAACTCAAGAATCTCTTAGGGTCAGAGATGAAATCATAACAGTGGAAGCAGCAGAGGCATGAAGGAGGGGGATGTTGTTACTCGAAGAATCCCAAAGAGACATAAAAAGGGCAGAACAAGATCCCCCACTTAACCCTTTGATTGAACCACTGAGGATTACCCCAATCAACACCAGTGACTAGGGGGTAGAGCCAAATAGCTCAAGTACCTCTCCACCAAAATAAATTGTCGATCGGGAAGAAATTTTCCAAGTGATATCTCCGATAACAACTGTAGTTCAGCAAAGTCCAGTAGGAGTATCAAGCGGAGCAAGGGTGCCAGCCATTCTTGTGGACCTAATCACTATATATGCTAATGTTGAAGGCTCAGAGATTTCACACATATCTCCAGTTGTAATCACCCAGGAGGAAATCCTAGGAGAAGTATCTACTCTAGATCCCAATGAAATTGTATCAGAACCTCGGGAGCGCAGTTAGGATGCCAAAATCACTCTTGATGTTGAATTTCTTAGTTCACTAGAAACACAGACAATGGGAGAGACTTAGATACATGGTGATAACTCCAAATGTAACATGGACATGGTTGAACAAGGAGGAACAATGAAGCTACCATAACTTGTCACCCCACCAGTCGAACCTTCAATTGGTACTAATATTTCTCCTACTCCCTCATCTGGTGTGAAAACATAGTTGATCATTGAAACCAGGTAGGATGACTAGCCTAAAGAGAATCCAATAAAATCCCATGCCAAGGATCTGAGCAGGCCCAGGAATGAAACAGGATAAGAACCAACACATGAAGAAACCATGGAGCATCTCTACACACCAGGAAGTCTGGGAAATACGTCGTCCCAGGGAGATCAGCAGATTCTGGATCCTGTAGATGAAATGTCTGATGTGCATGCCATTGCTTATGACAGAAAGAGAAAATACTTGATGAAAATGACAATCAAGAAAATAAAACTCACCTTGGATAACACTATGTTCATAAGCACTGAAGAAACAATATTTGACACAGAGCATGCTAAGATGACCGAACTCATTGGAGCTGGAATGGCCATAATAGATGCCACACTTGACATAGAAGAGAAGGATGAAGAAGAGGAAGTTTCCATTAGAAATGAATTGGACCATCTTCTTCATCAAGCTAAGTACTACCAGAACCCAACACAGGTGGTGGTACTCTTAAAGAGCGAGTTCCAAAAAATGTATGGCAAATTCAAAAGAGAAAGAGACCTCTTCACTACTCGAATAGTCGATATTCGAGAAGATACTTTAATGGGTGTGGTGACCTGCAAAGATATGCAGCGGTGGTTCAAAAAGGAACATCAGGCCTTAGAATGAATTGACTACATCAGTGAAATGTAGAAGGGTACTGATTCAGAGGAGCATGGTATCCGAGTGTTGATGGACAGTAGCATCGCTCAAATACATAAAGAAGATGAATACTAGGTATCCATGGTCCAAGACCCTTAGCGAAAAATGCAAGAAAGGTGGGAAGAATGTGAGAAAAGTTGGGAGAAAATCGACCTAGAAATGAAGGGCATTAATTTTCTATAGTTTGGTCCACCGGAATATTTCACCGACTTACAAGATATTTTTAAACAACATGAAGAGCAAGACATGGCATGGGAAATGGATATTTCGTAGACTTCAAGCATGATCCTGGGTCTAGAGAGGAATTTCATGGAGCCCTCGATCAAAGCTATGATAATATTACAACGCTTAAGTGTCAAATTGATCAAGTGCAAGGAGCAGGCAGTAGAGATAAAGTAAGTTCTCTACGCCCCGACGGATCAGCATAGGTTCAGATATCCAAACACCTATGAAGATATCTTCTTCTAGTGGTCATAATATGATAGAAATAATCTACTGCAGTGAAAGGATCAGATGATCTTAGGAGAAAAAAGAGATAAATCTTCCACATGTCATTTTGTTTCACTTAACTTTTATTAGGAATTTTGAGCTTAGTGATTCTTTATAAATAGGAAGATCGATCTTGAGTTTAAGGGTCGATGGATTTGGAGAGAAAGATTTTTTCTGAAATTTTCTAATAGAACTACTTATGTGCAAGTTTATTTTAATTAATATTTTTTGTTTAGAACCAAAGACACTTCTATCATCTAAGGCGTGAATGTGTTTAGACTGAGGAGGATTATCTCTGTCTTCAGTTTCGATATTTACTACTTTGTTGAGTAAGAGTTGTTGTACTTGTATTTAAATTTATCTTATGATGTTGTAAAAGTTCTTTTATTCTAATTGGTGACTAGAAATCAATTGTGTTAACCTGTGATTGATGATAGAGTATTGGAAATTACTTTTCTTGCACTAACTTCTTATCACATGTATGTTTCTTTTCTTGAACTGTTATCTCAGACGATGTTGAATGTTCACTAATTAAAATGGTATTAATTCTATTTTGAAGTTGCTTAGATATTCTTCATTTGCCTACTAGGGTAAAGGTTATCCTAAACCCATCCTTCCACCAAAACACATAGTTAGCTTCTCTCTTTCATCTAGTCTAGAGTTTCATCTTCCTTTTGTTTTAACGTTAGAAAAAGAACCAAAAAAAGATAATTGCCTATCCTGAGGAGAAGGATTAACAAAAAATACATATATGTCTGTCCATAACAATTAAATCCCATCCATAAACTCATCCAGATCATGAATCTGGAGAACCTTACCACCCATCAAATGCTTACGAGTCTAATTGGGCCTCTTAGGTGGGTTTGGTTCCTACTGATGAGTTAAAGGGATATCGAACCCCTCAATAGAATTGGCCTGATAAGGAGGGTTGATGAATGAATGGCTAATAATATTTCTAATAATATATATCGCATAGCCTATAGATTCAAAACAACCCACATGCATGGCTAGTCATTCTCAAGACGACCCACATACAGAGAGTACTACCAAGATGAGTAACTCACCTTAGCATGAGGAAGAAGAAAACTTGTTCCCTGAAATACCTTATGCTCCTCCCCATGAGGAGTTGAACAAGTTCAGAAGAATCACAAGAGCTTACGCCCAACAAATTGGAGCGTTACCTTTAGCTCCTTTACTTCATCATAGAAAACATGTAAGTTGACTAGTTGTTGACACCCCTGACCAAGTTTTTGTTCACACGGTAGAAGACATGATATAATTTTCCCTTATAAGATAGAAAAACCCCTTAATCTAATACCCGAAGCACCAGCTGGTAACTACTCTGAACGTAACAATCTTGAATCTGACGAAGAAGGGTCTAACTCAGATCGCTCAGCTTCTTAATTGAAATACATGGAGGATAATAACGATAAAAATGAAGAAAGGGAAAACAACCTCAAGATAATCAACCATGGTTGGCCAAATATGCTCTAGAGATCCCAGGATGGGTGCATAACCTACCCCAACAACCAAAAAAATTACTCCCAAAATTTGACCCTAAAACCTCTGGATTACCTGCGGACCATATCAAGAAGCTCATATTAGCTATAATATTTATGAACGTACAACATGAAGATGAAGTGTGTAGGACTTTTCCCTATACCTTTGACAATTCAACATCTACTTGGTATTTTAACCTTCCAGTTGGATCCATAACTAGATGGAAAAAGTTTCAAAATGAGTCCAAAAGAGTAGGTTAAATATTTCAACCAACAGCTTACCACTATCCTGAACAAACTTCAACCCAAAGCTAAACCTACCTAGGAGTTAAAAATTGAATTATACGCTAACACTCTCCCAGCTTCCATCTCCATGTTCATAAAAAGGGATACCAAACATACCCTAGCCAAAAATTTCAAGGAAGATAAAACGATTGAATTCCAAATGAAAGGATGCAAAGAAGGTTAGATCTCACTGATGAAAAAAGAAGCCCAACCTCTACCTAAGAGAGGAATTTTGTTAACAAGACCCCCGGTAAAACAAAAAAACCTAGGTCTTGATAAAGAAGGAGGAGATCTAGAAAACCTTCAACGGATGATCAAAAAAATATCCAACGAGATCGTGGATATGAAAAGGAGTGTTGGGGAGGGAAACCAAAATCAAATACCTTATAAACCCTTTTTTAAAGTAAATCCACCTTTTAAATATATAGAACCTCCCCCAACTAACCTAAACATTGACTTAGGGACTGTAACATATAACTCTCTTTGCACGTACCACCAAGAGAATCATTCAGAAAGGGACTTCCCTCAATGGGCGCATGATATGAATTTAATGGCTAACTAGTTACTGGATGAATTATCCCTAACCGAACAACCCAGTGGCTCGAAAATAAACTCCATTGATCAGGAAAGTCAAGAGCCATGGGAAGAGACATCCATGCTATTATGGGATTCCAACCACCTGATTTTTTTCAACAACATCGTCGAAGTGCAAGAGCCTTTTTTTGAAGTCCTAGTTGTGCATACGTGAGGTATAAGTCAATCGGTCCAAACTAATCCCACAAATACTCAGTTCTCTAGAGGGAATCAAGTGGTTGATCACCCAAAACCCCTATTTTCTTCTCAAAATAATCCCACTAACATACACACACGGGGAGCTCCTAAGCTATACCATAATGTTGTAGAATACTTGAAGAATATGAAGGATAATGTGTCTATCATGGACATGTGTAGGATCTCTCAATAAAAAGATTTCATGTTATAGGCCTTAAAATCAATAGAATCCCCTATGAAAAGAACTGACCTAGAAGAGGTTCCATCCCCCACATATTTAACAAATAAACCAAGTGTGAACACTTTATCTTTAGACAAAAGAGGAAATCCTTTTGTCCCTCCTTTCCTTTTAACGTTTGAATTATTTAACAGAAACCTACATAATTGCCTAGTAGATTCAGGGGCATCTTCCAATGTCATGCCATTGTCAATCTACAAGAAATTGAATGCAACCCTGCTCAAAAGTGATAAACATGTTATACAACTAGATAGGAATCAAGTGAAGTTTATTGTGGAACTTAAATATGTCATGATCAGAATGGATACACACCCAAAATTTGTTCAAGTAATTGACATAATCGTAGTAGACATCCCATAGGCCTATGGATTGTTACTTAATCGAGACTGGTCTAAGAAATTAAATGGATACTTTAGTACTGACTGGGCTCACCTCTGGTTTCCTTTAAAGGGACATACAAACATTATTAGGATCGACAGAAAAAGATATCTCAAACATATGGTTACTAACTTAGAGACTCCAAACAAACCCTCATCGGCATATTTTCCTATGTTAGGAAACTACTCCTGCGATTCTGATTTCGTTAATTTCACCCCTCTCTCATCTGACATACCTCTCACTCAAAACTCCAAAATTACCTTTAAAGTAAACCTACTAGCATCCACAAAAGAAAGCATCTTGTGTCAGGATTCTTCATCGGGAGTAGCAGAAAAGGAAGATGAAAGTGAGAAAATAGCTAGGCGTGAAGAAGTTACTATTTTTTCCTCACAAGTTTGGATTCTCTACTTTGATGGTTATAAACTGTAAGAGGGGTCGCGATCTGGATGTATCCTCATTAAGACAAAAGGGAAACAAAACTTCTTATCCTGCAAATTATAATTTTAATGCACTAACAACACTGTTGAATATGAAGCTCTAGTCTAGGGACTAAAGAAGGACATAGACTTAAACATCAAAGAATTGAAAGTTTTTGGAGACTTGGAAATTATCATTAGACAAGTAAAGAATACCATTCATTGCAATTCACCTCACTTGAGGAACTACCAATAGGAAGTACATGGGATAATAAACAATTTTGAGGCCTTCAACATTACCATTGTTCCTAGGACAAAAATTACTCTTGTTGATTCTTTGGCCACCGCTGCCTCTAGATTATCTCCTTTAGAAGACTATGAAGCCTCAAGGTTTTCATTGGAACTGCTCTACAGACCGTCGGTTCCTAACAACATTTCTAACTGGAAATTCTTTGAAGGGGATGAAGATATTGTAGATTTCCTGACTAACCAAGAGAATTTTAAGTATTTGGCCATTGATGATGAAATATTCCAAGAACTACTCATAGAATTGAATCTCCACAAATAGAAAAGGGGAACAGATCACCCCAATGACAAACCAAAGTTTCACACAATACCAAAAGAAGTGACCAATATGGAAAACCTTTTCAACCTAAGAGAAATATTTAAAGGGCCGAAAAATGCAAAAACATGGAGCTCATGCCCTATATTTGAAACTATAAACCTAGGCACCCTTGACAACCCTAAGAATGTGAACCTAGTTAAGGAATTATCCAAAGAAGACGGGAAGGATTATCTTAAACTATTTAAATAATATCAAGATGCCTTTTATTGGTCCCACCAAGCATTGAAAACATATGATACTCGCATTATCCATCATATGATCCCATTAAAATATGGAATAAAACCATTCCAACAGAAGCTTAGAAAGTAACACCCATCTCTAGAACCCCTAACGTATAAAGAGTTGAAAAATTTATTAGATGCTAAAAATTTATTCTGCATGGGTAGCCAATATAGTGCATGTTATAAAGAAGCCTGGGCAAATCCATTTGTCTATGGATTTTAGAAACCCTAACAGAGCATCAGAAAAAGATAACTACCCAGTACCACCCATGGAACAACTCTTGTAGACAGTCTCTAGCTCTAAAAATTTTTCACTCCTAGATGTTATAGCCCTAAAATGCCCTACTCATGCATACATAGCATTGGCCTTCTTACTTGCATAATTTTCCAAATCACTGCTGAGAAGATCTACTTAAAAAACCATTTTTTAGAGCATGTACGCGCCTTGCACCACTACTTCTCGTGTACATATGCTTACTGCATGCAATAAATCTCATGTACATACACTTTTTGCATACTAAACAACCCGTGTATACCTTCAAAAGTTGAAAAAATTAAAAAGTTGTAAGAAATTTCGTGGATTTCACGGGCTATTGGACATTTCCCAACCAATTCACTTGCTATAGCACGTCCCCCAACCGAATAACCATCATTTTTTCATATAAAAGGAGGTGTTGGGGTCTCATTTCCCAACCAAGCATAAGAACAGTGAAGCTCTGCCCAATTTCACTTCCCTTCCTTGCCCAAGCATTTGCTACCTTTTGTGAGTTACTACCTCAGCATTCCCTCTTCATCCCCTTTTCTTCCATTCAATCCATTCCCTTTCCTTGAGATGCTTAGTAGATTGTGAGAAGAGACTTATTGAACGTGCACTTGGAGCATTGTGAATAGAATCCCGGACCAATTTCAAGGAACGCTAGCTGGCAAGGATTGTAAGTTTCATTCTTTGTTTAATGAATAAAAGAATCTCTTTTCCCTATCCCAAATGATGTTGTTTTGTGTCTTTTCTTGGATTTATACATAGGATTTGATATCTAACCCTAATTCATGAATAGAAATAGCATGCTTGTAGCCTTGTTTTCCTAGTCTTGGATGCAGGTCAGCCTTGGAAGGAGGCTTGCAGTCTTTGGAGCTACAGATCTTGAGGAGATCATCACTAGACATTGGATAAAAGGTACAGTTACCGATCTTCTCTTCTATTGATTTATGTTCATTTGTTTCAGGATGTTCGGGTATTATAGAAACTAGGTTGAATTTTAGACGGTCATTTTCTCTATCTATATCCTAAACCCTGGTATAGTTATAGGGGGATTTTCCTGCTATCAGAATTGGTGACCATACTGAGAATATATCTAGGGTTTTTAGAGAGGTTTTTGTGTTCTTGATCTGTTTTTGTTTTCCTTTTGAGTGTCAATAAAGTTTAACGAGCCTTCGAAGGGTTTCTGGTCACTTGCAAGGTGCATACTAGCTTTCCCTACCCTGTAAGTCTTCCTTGTCTTTTTATTTTTTAAAAGTCTCAGAGGTGTGCGCACTCTGTTTTGGGTCAGCCCGCGTACATACGCACTATGGACAGTAGACAACCCACGTACATATGCAGGTTGTTGATGCAACATCCCACGTCTCTATTTCTTGAAAGTATTTTTTAATAAAGAGAAAGTTTGTCTCTTTCCTGATAGAAGTTCAGACTTCTCAAGACTTTCTTGAACTAGTCAAAGTCTTTGTCTTTGGCCATAGTCTAGGTTAGATTTTTGGTTGACTTGTTCCTTAATATTCTTTTGTTTTCCCTATAAGGTTTAGAGTGAGTTGTCAAGTTTTAGATCCACCTTTTGGTTTCTTGGTTGAATCTTTGCGATCCATAGTGAGCTTAGGGTCTTTATCTTTCTTGTTTTAAGTTTTCTCTGTGTTCCTGTTTCTTGCTTTGAAAAACAAAAAAAAAGTGTTTTTATTTCAGTTTTTCTTGTTAAATCAGTTCGAAAAATAAAATAAAAAATAATTTAGTTTCTTGCATTTGGTTTGGTAAAGTAGTCAAGGTTGTTTTTAGAATAAAAAGAGTCTCCATTTCAAAGTTCTTTTCGATTTCTTGGAATATAAGTAGTTTGTAGTCAAACGAGAGAAAGTTTTAGGATTTCTTCATTTACAAGATCTTGAAATATCAATTAGAAATGTTTAATTTACAAAGAGTTGTTATAAGCTTTGATTTAATTTTGAAGTATCCTTTTCTTTCAAATGTTTTAAAGTTATCTTCCTTATTTGTCTCTTCATAACACCATCGGTTTCACTACCGCACCCTTTGCGTAAATCAAGCCTTAAAATTAATGTTTAATCTGAAATACATTAGACTTTCTATTTGTAGGGTTCACCGACTAGTTTAGGGTTGTAGGAACTTGAATTAGGTGTGAAGAGGAAACTCTTCAAGGCCACTTTAAAACAAACATTGGAGTTTGCGATAAGGAGTGTTCTAAGTCCAACATCGTAAGAGTTAGCCGGGACCCCCCTCTAACACAGGGGTTAAACTCGAGGTCATGTGAGGAAAGGAAAAGGACATAACCCCTCCAAGTCTGGACTAAACATAGTGGGGATTGCATATTGAGGGTGTTTCTCGAGAACAATATCGATTGAATTTGCCTACAGAGCTTCGTGGACCTCGAATCCGTTCAAGATCCTCAGTTGTCTTCTAGACCAATTTCTTTCAATACCCTTGAGGGGCTTCAGACTTGTTAGCCTTCTCATTACGATCTTCCCAATTGTCAATTGTACCCGCTTGGTCACTGACTACAAGCTAGGAAACTAGTTTCCTATATTTTACGAAATTACACAGGTGATTGCGGGGGTATACCACGGTACCTAGTGAAAACATCAGATTGTGCTTCACAGATTATACACGGAGGGTGTTTTTGTGTTTGAGTTTCACTTACACTGGTTAGTTGCTCTAGTGTCGATTGGGGTAACCATCCTTCCCACTAGTTAGTCGACTGCTTGATTTAAATTTAGGAAAAATTTTAGTATGTTCTTTGTTTTCTATGCTATTCAAGCCTTACTGTGTCATTTGATCATTTCACAAAGTGGAAGTTCAACAAATCCTCCAATTATTAAGGCTTCAGGGCATGTCGTTGGTTACTTTGGAGTCACCTTCACCACCATTAAGGCGAAGACTTGATCAAGAGGGATCGTTCAAAGCGACTGGGCCACATGAAACTGTGCATGAGCTTGCTCCAAGAGGATACTTTCTATCTTCGGAGGAATCCACCATTTCTCACCTTGAAACTTAAGGTTGTAGGCCATCCAATCCTTCGATTACCGACTTATCGGTGCCAATCTTGATTCATATTTTCCCTCTCGAGGTGACATCTTTTGAGTGTAATCTAGTTCTACAAGCGACTATGGAAGAAAATGTTGCTACTTCATTCAGGAGTCCCCGTACTCTCGTTACGGCTACTACTACAGGGGGCATCCTACCTCCTCTCCCACCTTTTCTAGTCAGGACTATAGTTGTCTCAACTCCCACAACTTTGGGTAGTGGTTTGATACCTTTAAATACTTCAACCATTGTTCTTTTTTCTCAGAGTGTGATGGGCACTACTTTCCCTGGGGGAAGGAAGCTCAAACGCTCCCTTACAAGGGTCTACTATGAGCACTACTTTCCCTTTTAATGCTATCCCTTACGGTGGGGGTCATATACCTCCTATGTCCCCTTTGCTCAGCGGTGCTTTTCAATAGCCAATCAAGTCGAATGCTAATTATAGTTTGTTTGGTAGAAGCAATGTAGGACCTTCGTCTTATACAAAGTCGATGGGATATATGTAGTTCTATTTGTTCAGTGCATTTGAAAACAACGCTTTCTCTTCGGCCACTTTCTCGACTAGGGGAAACCCCATCTTTGGTCAACATAACCTGGTGCAAGGTATTATTCCTTCACAGGGAGCGACGACTAGATTTTACTCCACACAGGCTCTTTGGAATCCTTGGTAGGGCTCAGTTCCCTTGCAATGGATTTTGATCAGGGGTAACCCATTCCATATTCAATGGAACCCCGGGAAAGGCTCTATACCCATGTTCATCGGATTGGCTGGGAGCAACCCCTTCCAAGGTCCTTGGAACACAATGCAGGGAACAATCCCTGCAGAAGCTATGTCGTCCAATTTCGGGAGTCAATTGATGATGCCTCAACAGATGCAGTTTACCTTTATTGGTCAAGGCCATGGTTTCTACCAAAACCCTAGCCATCAATCTGACTTTTCTTGGCAACCTGGTGCAAGTCAAAATCCAAGGCTCTCTTTTCCTATAAATAATTCACAACCAAAACTACCCTTTCTGGAAACTCTACATCTTCTTGACTTGTTGATATTACTAAATGAACCGATTTGTCACGATTTTCATTGGCCCCCCATGCCAACTAAGTTGCCTTCAGATATTTTTAAATTTTAGGGCAAGCCTGGTGAAGATCTTGGTGATCATGTGACTACCTTTCACTTGTGGTGCTCATCAAACTCATTGAAAGATGACTCTATCCAGTTGAGCCTTTTTCAATGCACTCTTATAGGGGGTGTTTTGAAGTGGTATATTGAGATTGATGGCTCGAGGTACTCTTACTTTAATGACTTGATGATGGTCTTCTTGAACCATTTCCAGTTACCTATGAGATACGATGTCGGCATTGAATTGTTGACCAACTTCAAGAAAACAAAGGTTGACCATATCTCTAATCATATCTGAGAATGGAGGTGAAGAAAGAGCTTGATTAAGGTCAAGGTCCCTCCTGATTTATTTCTTGAGTGGTTCTTGAAGTCTTTTTTGCCTTGCATATCCAAGGACATAGCGACTTCTGGGGTTTTTTCAGAAGAGGAGGCTATTATGAGACCCTAGCAGCTTGAACTGATCTACTCTCAGTCTGGCATGCTCTACGAGATCTTTCCATATGTGCCACGGTCTACTCTCGATAAGGCCAATAAAAATTTTGGTCCCCATGCCAAAGGAATTGTGGGCTCAACACAAAGAAATTCCACATATCTATTTTCAAATCAGTTGCAACAATTTTCTATACAACAGATCGTGGCCAGCCAGACTCTGAGTTCAGTTGTTACCCATACCCAGATGTCAGATGTACACAGTGTGCAGTCGACGAATCCCAAGGCCAACCAGTAGACCAAGGGAAAGAAGAGACATCAGAATGAGAAGGGTAAATGATCCAAATGGATATCGGTGGCCACCCACCTTTTCCAACTGGCTCAAAACAATTTTTTGACAATTTTGGCAATTTACTATTTTTAGTAGTTTTAACTTCCGGGGCCATTTTGAGGGCCTAAATGAAGGTTTTTTGGGATTGAGCTC
>JASDQU010310211.1:23548-35845 GCA_032191745.1 Picea mariana
TTACGACCCCGGGAAGTTGATGTACTAACTTACCCAAACGGGGCCCACATGACTTTTGGCGCTTCATCTCCTAGGGTTAGGTTTTTGGATGCCCAGGGTTTTTGGAATTCTTGATTATTGTAAAAAGGCCTTCAAAGCCTCATTGTAACCTTCTTCTTGCGGATTTGTTCTACCGTCACATCTCTTCTCAGAGATACGCCACCACCATTCCAGCAAGCTTGTTTCTGTTGCATTTTACAGTTTCATCTTATTTCGTTATGGAATAGAAAACCAGTTTTACTGTATCTCTGTTATTTTTTGTTACACACCTGTTAATAATCTATATTCATTTCATTCTTCTCATTAAATCCGGATCAGTGGTATTAGAGCGGTCTGCTCCTTGGCATCTTAATGCATGTCCCCCACGAGGTCGGAGTACAAAGAGTTGGGTCTCGAGCTTGTTTCTCTTGAGGAAAAAATATCTCGCACGCCCAAGAGACCTCCCATGGTAGGAGAAAATAAATATGACAGGACATGAGATCCTTTCAAACTATTGATTGAGGAAGCCATCGCACAACAGAGGAACGAGATGATGGATAGTTTTGTGCAAATCCTTCGGAGGCTACCAACAGGCGATGCATCTTCTTCGAATGGAGGCACCGCCCCCTTCAAGGTACAAATAAACTTCAATATTCCTATATTTGAAGGGAAGATAGACAAAGATGTTGTAAACAAGTGGTTGAATCTACTAGAAGGGTATTTTTCTATCCATAACTTTTTGAATAGAGAAAATATTACTTTTGTGCTCCTCAAAGACGTTCCCCATGTCAAAGATTGGTGGAAAACTTTATGTGAGCAAAAGGAAACAGAGGAAACCTCATTATTTTCAGTCATGGCCACCTGGGAATCCGTCAGGGATGCTATTAAGGAACAATACTACCCTATTAGAAGTTATGACGACCTGTATACCAAATGGACCACACTGCGGCAAGAAAGAGACCAAGCAGTGCCAGATTTCACAAATATCTTCCATGCCTTTTGCACCAAGTTGGTTATCAAAGATTTGGAGTGAAATCTGGTGCTCAAGTATCACGCTACTCTTCATAGATACATCCAAACTGAAATGGAATTTCTAGACATCTCATCCTTGGGTGCGGACTACCGATATGCTGTCAAAATCGAGCAAAAGCTCAAACAAAAGATGCGGCAATTTGGGCCTAGGAAACCCTCACAACAAAAGATAGGAAAGGGTGGCCCCAACCCACTGAACAAAGGACAGAGAAAATATGGACAGTATCAGGACAACCAGTCCAAGCCGCAATCAAAGAAGGACATCAAAAATACAAAGAAAGATACTAGGAAGTGGTGCGCCTTCCATAAGAGCCCTTGGAATAACACTGCTGACTGCAGCTCAAAGCAGTCACTAGTGGCCGAAGTGAAACCCTCAAATTAGATGTAGATTTTGACTCTGATCTAGAACCATAAAGGGGAAGACAGATCATTGACGTGGAACCCAGTGCCACCGTTGCTACCACCAAGCTCTAGCCTGGTGAACCAGACGAGCCAGAAGAAGGAGAGTGCCTCTTCCATTCACAGATGTGGGTAAAAGGCACCCCACTGCACTTCATCATTGATAGCAGTAGCCAGAAGAACCTCGTCTCAGCATATGTCGTCAAGCAGTTGGCCCTACCAACAATGTCGCACCCACAACCCTACACCATTGGATGGCTCCACCAAGGAAGCGATCTCCGCGTCAGCCAACAATGTCGACTGTCGTACGACATCAAGCCCTTCAAAGATGAGGTATTGTGTGATGTTGCTCCTCTCAAAATTTGTGATGTTCTTTTGGTCCAACCTTATTTATGGAAATTTCATGTTGTATATGATTCTAGGCCTCGTAGTTTTATTATTACTTTGAACAAGAAATTGTACACGATACCCGAGGTAGTCCCACCTAGTGTTATTTCCTTCATCTTTGCTAAGCAATGTAGGAAGGTCATCTCTCAGATGGGGAAGTTTGTCTTCTTCGTGATTCTCTCTCAGAATAAGAAAAATATCACAGACACATCCAGGGTCTCTGTGGCCAACCTCTCCACACAGTAGAAGCAAGAAGATAAGGTCATGGAAGAATACTCATATATCTTCTCCTCACCTACAGGGGTACCTCTACACTACCAGTTCAAGCACCCCATTGATCTAACCCCCAGCGCACCGCTGCCCAATGGGCTAGTCTATTGTCGCTCTTTGTTAGAGAATGAGGAGATCAAGTGACAGATCCAAGAACTGCTCCACAAGGGGCACATCCTCCCCAGCTCATCACCTTGCAGGAGCCCAATCGTGATGGTACAGAAGAAAGATTAAACTTGGCGACTTTGTATTGAATACTGGGCTCTAAATAAAATCACAGTCAGAAACCGATACCTGATTCCCGAATCGATGACCTCCTTGATCAACTCACGGGGGCCAAATACTTCAGTAAGATTGATTTGAAGTCTAGCTACCACCAGGTCCCGATAGAACAGACATATGTATGGAAGACTACCTTCAAGTCAAAGGAAGGCCTTTTTGAATGGTTGGTCATGCCCTTTGGTTTGAAAAATGTTGCAGCCACTTTCATGAGGATGATGGACGATATCCTCGGACCATTCACCAATACTTTTGTAGTGGTGTATCTAGATGACATTCTAATTTACAGCAAGACTTGGGCCGAACACTTGCAGCATATTCAGTAGGTTCTGCACACCCTACGGCAGCACAAGCTATACGCCAACTTGGAAAAATGATCCTTCAACATGGACAGGGTCCATTACCTGGGATACATCATTGATCAGCATGGTGTTCATGTGGATCCATCCAAGATCCAAGTCATCCGTGACTGGCCAACCCCAACAACACTCACTGAGCTTCGAAGCTTCTTGGGCCTTGCCAATTTCTACCGCAGGTTCGTGTTGGGATTCTCCCATATTGCATGGGCTCTCAGCTAAATAAACAGGGGTGGTGGTAAGGCGAAACTTGCGTGGGGTCAGTCCCAACAACAAGCATTCGATGATTTGAAGCAGTGCTTGTGCTCAGCCCCAGTACTTTCACTCCCAAACCTGCAACATCCCTTTGATATCGAGACAGATGCTTTAGACTATGTTGTGGGCGTCTTTCTCACTCAGCACGGCCACCCCGTGGCCTATCATAGTGAGACATTGTTAGATATTGTCCGTAAGTACCCTAATTATGACAAAGAAATGTACTCCATTGTGCAAGCATGCCTCCAGTGGAGACATTACATTCTTGGGAAGGAGACAGTCATCCACACTGATCATAATCCATTGCAGTTCATGCAGACACAGGGAAAATTGTAGAATGACCGCCATTAAAAGTGGTCCACATACTTGCAGCAATTCCACCTCAACATCAAGTATAAAATAGGAAGCACCAATCACATCGCTTATTTCCTCAGCAAGCCACTAGCTGTGGCACTCACCACGGTGCTAGACTCTTTCGGCCATGAGGCATATGGATGGCCCCAACTCTATGAGAGAGACCCTGACTTCACCACCACCTACCAAATGTTGGGTGCAAACACAGTTGTCGATAATTTCCATCTTTAGGATGGGTTGTTGTCTTGTCTGGGCCATATATGTGTTCCATCAAGTGAGCGAGTGAAGCTGATCTAGGAAGCCCACTACAGTCGTATGGTAGGACACTTCGGCATAAAAAAGACAGTGGCGATGCTATAGAAACATTTCTACTAGCCGAAACTTCGATAGGAGGTCATCAAGTATATCAGGTCCTGCACTACCTATGCTATTGCCAAACCGACCACTAAGAAACAGGGCCTATACACCCCTCTTCCTACTCCTAACAGAACATGGGAATCCATCTCAATGGACTACATTTCAGGCCTCCCATCCACCAAGCGAGGAAATGACTTTGTTTTTGTGGTTGTTAATCGCTTTTCTAAGATGGCAATTCTAGTTGCCTGGAAGAAGATCATCACAACAAAGGCCACTGCCAAGTTATTCTTTGAATGAGTCTAGGTACATTTTAGAATCCCACAAACCATTGTCTCATATCAGGATAGTCGATTTCTTAACACATTCAGGTCTAGCCTCTGGTCACTACTGGACACCAAGCTCACCAAATCCACGGCCTTCCAACCCAGACAGATGGCCAAACCAAGGTTGTAAATCAAATGATTGTACATATCCTTCGCATGTATAATTCAAAGAACCCTTACACATGGGATGAGAACCTTCCCTATGTCCAGCATAGCTACAACCGAGCCCTGCATAGCTCAACTAGCCACAGCCCCTTTCACGTGGGGTTGGGATTCCAACCATTGGGTCCCATAGATGTTGCACTTCCCCTTGTGGTCACCTCGATCGACTCATCTCCTGCTCCAATTGAAGTTGACAAAGCCACCCATTTCATTGAGTGGATCTAGCACTTCCACCAACAGGTTTAGGATATCCTACAGAAGTCCAATGACAAGTACAAACAACACCATGATCAACATCGGGTGCCACATAAGTTTCAGGTGGGCGACAAAGTTTGGTTGCACTTGCAGAAAGAATGCCTTATAGGACCCCATCGGAAGATTCACCCACTCCGTTATGGGCCATACACTATCACCAAGGCCCTGGGGGATAATTATTTTGAGCTCAACATTCCTTCTTTCCTTGGCCTGTACCCAGTGTTCAATGTGGATCTCCTTTGCCCTTATTTCCCACCATTATTGGACACCTCAGAAGTAGCAGAATAGCTGACACCAACAGAGATCAACCCCGACTACATACAACAAGCATCGAATGATCATATTCTGGATATACATATCAAGGGCACTCGACAACGAAGGATCCAACTTTATCGAGTCATCAAAGCAGGGCAGCTCCTGCACCAAGGCAAGTGGCTCACCCGGGGCCAAATTCAATAGAAATTTCCTCATCTGATGGGGGACCTCAACGCAATGGAGACCATTTCTTCCTAAGGATGGAGGATTGATCCATATGGATATCGGTGGCCACCCACCTTTTCCAACTGGCTCAAAACAGTTTTCTGACAATTTTGGCAATTTACTATTTTTAGCAGTTTTAACTTTCGAGACCATTTTGAGGGCCTAAATGAAGGTTTTTTGGGATATATCTCCTCAATGATAGACAAAGGCATGATTGAGAACCCAAAATTAATCTCCTCGAAGATACCTTTCCAACGAGCTATCACACGCCTAAAACGGAGATCGTATGCAAAAGTTACGACCCCGGGAAGTTGATGTACTAACTTACCCAAACGGGGCCCACATGACTTTTGGCGCTTCATCTCCTAGGGTTAGGTTTTTGGATGTCTAGGGTTTTGGGAATTCTTTCTTATTGTAAAAATGCCTTCAGAGCCTCATTGTAACCTTCTTCTTGCAAATGCACATTGTCGTTGCATCTCTTCTCAGAGATAAGCCGCCACCATTCCAGCAAGTTTGTTTTCGTTGCATTTTACAGTTTCATCTTATTTCGTTATTGAATAGAAAACCAGATTGACTATATCTCTGTTATTTTGTGTGAAGCACCTATTAATAATCTGTATTCATTTCATTCTGCTCATAAAATCTGGATCAGTAAATGGGATAAAAAGGCTACCAATATTGTTGGAGGGGGGGGGGGAATGGAGAAGAAGAAGTCGAAGTATCCATGTAATCTATGCACGGAAGACCACCTGACTCACTTGTGTCCTCAGCTTGCAGAAGCCTAGAAGATATTAGCACAGCAACATCCTACTATGTTGACAAACCCTTTTCCACAAGGGAAAAATATGGCTCAGGTTTCTGCATCCACAAGCGCGCCAAGGGGAAGTTAGGGACCCCCCACTCCTACCAATAACAACTCAATCGTGAACATTTACATGATGAATTTCGATGCTCATTTATCAACCAGGACACATGACTATGAAATGCCAGAATCTGTCGATAAGGGCAAGAAAGACACTAACCCATCAACTCCTCTCCAAAATGAGAAGGCAATGGGAAAAACAATGACTCACATCCCTAAAGGTGTGTTTAAGAAGGCTTCCCATACAACAATCGTGAGGGCCACTCAGAACTACTCCTTTGTGGAGGATATGGCACAGACCCCTTGCGTGATGTCCACTCTGGAATTCCTCCATAGTTTCCCCTCACAGAGAAAATATTTGTTGTTCGCCTTGGGAGCGACATAGACTATTAATCCAGGAGCGATTGGTTTTTATCCAACCGACTTAAAACCTCATCTCCCTCTCCACGTTTGCTTTCAAATAGTCATGGATTATACCACGAAATATTTTACGTGAAACATTTTCCATACAGTGGTTTATGATGGTTCCTCGACTTGCATGATGTTGTTGGCATGTTGGAAGGCCATTGGCCAGCCTGAGTTGTCTCTATCTCCTACGTTGCTTATGGATTTTGACATTCGTTCATTTAGACCACACAAAATAATTCCTTCCTTTCCCATGCAGTTGGGGGGTAAAATTGTGTGTGTCGAAGTTGAAGTGGTCGATGTGCCTCTTGACTACAACCTGTTGTTAGGACGAAGTTGTACTTATGCGATGCATGCGGTGGTTGCTACAGTTTTTTGAGTTTTGTGATTTCACCAAGAGGGTCGGATTGTGACCATCGACCATTTGTCCTTCTCTCATATTGACCCTTCATCGGGGGCTTCCACGGTCCCGATGATTGATAAGTTGTAGCTTGGAATTGTCAACTTAGGTGTCGGTTTTGTTTCCATCATTGATGGGAACCTTTTATTACCACTCACCTTCTAGCAATGTAAAGCTTATATCGATTGTTCCCGACCAGCCAAGGGCTGAAATTTTGCAAGTGTATCCTTTTCGAACGAATTACTTTAATGACCCATGGAATTTAGCTTCCCCATCGGCCCCGATGGAAGGGATAGGGAATCACAACATGGTCATTCCCTTATCTGCGACTGAAGTTGCATACAGCATTTTCCAGAAAACTTCAGCCAACCCCGATCCGTCTCCCTCACAGAAGTTTGATCAAGTTCTTGAGCCTATTTGGTGTCAGGATTCTCTTGCCACTCAAGATCCTTTAGACTTGGTCTTTCTCTCTAACGAGGTGATTCTTGAGGCAATGATTTTTCCCAAAATACCTTGGGATGATCTAAATCATAGATCTTATTTCCTTCCCGAGCTTAGGAGAATAGAAGTGGGAGAATTTGTTTTGATCGTGAATGGAGATAGTCCTTGTTCTATAAATCCTCTAGTTGAACACGTAGTTTCTGCCGAGAGTAACATATAAATCATTGCTACAATTGCTCCAATCAATATCTCCAAAACCCCTAGCATCGTAGAGAATGTTTTCGTCGAAGCGGATTGCTCCCCCTAAGAGATTTGAACTTACACTGAGTTATTCAAAGAGTTCCATGAAGTTTTTTCCTATTCTTACAAAGAGATGCTAGGCATCGACCCATGAATTGTCTAACATGAAATCACGACTTACCCTGATGCCAAATCGTTTCGAAAAAATATTCGACCGTTCAATCCTTGAAAAGTGGCAACAATCAAGGCAGAAGTAGAAAAACTGCTCAAAGTCGGTTTTATCTACCCCATACAATTGACAGAATGGGTGTCAAATCCAATTCTAGTCAACAAAAAATAGGGCACTATTCGCATTTGTATGGACTTTCGTGACTTGAATAAGGCCTACCCAAAAGACAATTTCTCTACCTCATTTATCGATCATATTGTCGATGAATGTGCAGGCTGTGAAGTATTTTTGTTCATGGACGGTTTTTTGGGATACAAATATATTCAAATCAAACCCGAGGACCAATATAAAATGGATTTTATTTTTCCTTAGGGTACCTTCATGTATCATAATATGCCTTTTGTCCTGAATAATGTTGGAGACACATTTTAGCAGGCTATGTCATTCAATTTTCACGACCTCAAACACATAGTCAAGGCATACCTTGATGATCTAGCATCACGTTCTCACAAGAGATCTGATCATCTTGCCCATCTATGACTAATATTTGAGCGGTGTCGCTACTATCGGATTCACTTGAATTCTAACAAGTTTAGTTTATGCGTGACGTCAAGTCATCTTCTATGTTTCATTGTATCGAAAACATGAATCATGGTCTATCCTCTAAAGGTTCAAGTAATAGTTCAATTTCCTCCCTTGTACACGATACCCCAGCTTCAGAGCTTACAGGGGAAAGAGAATTTTCTTCGGCGTTTTGTCGCTAATTACGCTGAGATCACTAAATGGTTCATGTGTCTTCTAAAACATGGAGTCCTATTATGTTGGGATGAATCTGCTCAGTGCTCTTTTGAAGCATTGAAATGTGCTCTGAGGTCTGCCCCTCTGCTCTGACCTCCTGATTATAAAAAATATTTCTTGTTGTATTTAGTTGTTTTGTAGTCTACCATTGGCATGGTATTGGTTTAGGAAGATTATATGATCGAACAGAACATTATATATTACCTTATCTGAGGCCTGGTTGGACCAGAACTCAACTACTCTCATGTTGAGAAACTTGCTTTGGCAGCTGTCCATGTTGTCCAATGGTTTTGTCACTACATTTTGCTTCACAACACTACTGTCATCATCATTGTCAACCCTTTCCAATATTTGTTAACCTGACGGGTCATTGGCGGAAATATCAGTAGATGGATAGTAATCCTCTAGGAGTTTGACTTGGATTTTGTTTCTACAAAATCCAAAAAGTCATTGGTCTTTGCTAAACTCATTACAGAACTGTCGGTCGAGTCTGGTTATATTATGCCTGTAGAATCACCTATTAATGGATATGTTTTTCTAATTGCATCTTCAAGCCCTTGGTATGGAGATATACTTGTGTATCTCCAGACTTTGAAGTGCCCCACTTCTTCTTCTCACGATGAGCGTCGATGAATTTGACATCAGGCACACAACTATCTTATACTCAATGACCCGTTGTATCATCAATGCGTAGATTGCATTCTTCAGGGATGTCTTACCCACGAAGAAGTAGATCTTGTTTTGAAAGAATGACACACTAGAGCATGTGGTGGTCATTTCTCTGGGTTGGAAACAGCCCAAAAGATTCTACGTGCAGGTTACTTCTGGCCCTCATTAATCAAGGATTGTGTAGAGGTGGTCAGGAAGTGCCACTCGTGCCAAATATTTTATCGAAAGATGCAGGTACAACCTGCTCCTATTTTTCTGGTACATAACATTTGGTATCATAGCATCGATCCTAGGGTTTTGATGCTTCAAAAGAGTCATCTTGGCATTTTTGCTATGACGTTTTTCTGTAAAGTTTTAGACAGTGAAATTTTTTGGAGACTAAGGATAATATCATAGTACATGTGGTCAAAATTTCAGGTTCTGAATCGTTATAATTTTGGAGATATACTCTATGGAAGATAGGATTTGTGACTCCTCCTAAATTCAGTTTCAAGCGGGTCATCTTTGCATTTTTGCTATAAATTTTTTTATGAAAAGTTTCAAACTACGAAATTTTCAGAATACTAAGAAAGCATAGAAAATTTATCTTGGTAAACATTTTCAAGATTTTGTCCTTTTAATTTATGAGATATAGTCTGTGGAAGGTAGGGTTATTTGACTAGTCCTATAAATAATCTCAAACAAGTGTTCTAAGTAAAATAGTCATATATTCTTCAGTGAGGATCTAAATTCAGTTTCACTAGTTGCATTTAAAATAGGACAATCAATATTGTTTCTGGTACAAATTTCAGAATCGGATATTAAATATTGGACATGTAGCATTCTATACAAGTTCACTTTCCAAAAAAGGCCAAAAAGTAGCAAGGTTCGGGAAAGTTACCATAACTTTCACTTGGCACATCAAATTTTGGTCAGACATGTAGCATTGCATAGAATACATATCAGAGTACTACAATCCAAAACTTCAAACTCAAAAGGGATGAAATTTCATAAATACATTAGAAGGAAGGTCGACCAAGAGAATAGACTCCAAATCAGGGTTTCAAATGTATGTTCACTTAAAAATGTTGTAACTTTGGATTGGGATGTCTAGTTGAGGTGATTTAGAATCCATTGGAAAGAGAAAACATATAATAATATACTATAAAATGTAGCATAACCATTGAAGATAATTATTGATAATATATTGAGATTTTAATTTGAGGGTTTCGGTTATACCTCAATTAAGAGTCAATGGAAATACCTAAATTTATAGGAGATGAAGATAAATACAAAATCAATCTTATGAAATGGTTGACTTTCGTAAAGGAATATGATAGGAATCCTTTGTTAGGTAGCTAGAGAGGTATTGGGGGGGTCTAGAGGGCCCATAATGATAATAGTGGAGGAAATTCAATGTAAGGTGGACTAGGTCCAGTATATTATTAAATCAAGCCCACTGTGATATTTAGATATAATAAATGTAAGAGGACTTCTTAGAAGATTCTTGTCACACACCCACTGCGGCATAATAAATTTTTCACCTTTTCTCGAGGGACAGAATTCCTGAAATCCTAGAGGGATTAGCACAGGCTAGCTCTTCCATTTTTCCACCTTCATGTGATCAATCATGATCATAGGCCAAACAACTAGGTGCCTTTTTGCATTTCGCGACTCAGCGATATAAGCGGGTCAAGTCTTTCGACTCTGCAAACCCCGAAACGTCGTAATGCCGAAAAAGGATTTGATCGGCAATTAACCCCCTGGGCTATGCCTTGGCCCATATGACCACTTATCATAAGAGCGCAGTCTTATTCCCTTCGGGACTTATCAGTATGAGAGTTCGACTTCTTGTCAATGGGACTCCCAAATTCCTGATTTCCGATTTCCTGAAATGGCCTTTGTCACATTATCCCTCCTGGCTATGCCCTGATCCAGGTGACCACTCCTCATAAGACCTTCGTCCTATTTCTTTTGAGATTTATGAATACAAGAGCCCGACCTCTTGTATTCATAAATCCTTAAAGAAATGGGACGGAGGTCTTATGAGGAGTGGTCACCTGGATCAGGGCATAGCCAGGAGGGCTAATGTGATAAAGGCCATTTCGGGAAATCAGAAATCGGGAATTCAGGAGTCCCGTTGACAAGAAGTCGGACTCTCGTACTGATAAGTCCCAAAGGGAATAAGACTGTGGTCTTATGAGAAGTGGTCATACGGGCCAAGGCATAGCCCAGGGGGCTAATTGCAGATCGAAGCCTTTTTCAGCATTACGGCGTTTCAGGGTTTGCAGAGTCGAAAGACTCGACCCTCTTATATCGTTGAGTCGTGAAATGTGAAAAGGCACCTAATTGTTTGGCCTGTGATCATGATCAATGATCACATGAATGTGGAAAAAGGGAAGAGCTAGCCTGTGCTAAGCCCCGTAGGATTTCGGGGATTCTATCCCTCGAGAAAAGGCAAAAATTTTATTATGCCGCAGCGGGTGTGTGAAAAATTGGTATCAAAGCATGGTTACAACACTTGGCCTTCTTGGGCTCATGAACGAGTTGCACAGAAGCTCCGTTCGGAACACTCCTAAAAGGAGTAACCCCCCCTGTCTTAACCTTCCTAATCAAAAGACGAAGTTAAGAATGAGAAACCCCTATGGTGTGTGTACATGTGAAAATATGAATTATGTACTGGTTATAAATAAATATAAATATTGACTAACAAACAGCGTTTTTCCCTTTTGCACACAAGCAGAAGATCAATCACAGGAAATTATCAACGCATAGTATGTTGACTCACCATGAAGTGGGAGAGGGCTCCCACAATAGAGATGAAGAGTCTGACGAAAGGAGGGCAGTAGGGACCCCTCTAAGTCTATCCGAGACTGTGAGGAGCCTCATGGTTGAATTACAAATATGAAAGGCCAACAATGAAAGGATGATGAAAGAACAAGAAAAGCAAACAGAAATTAACGCATTTTTACTGCAGAGTTTATTCGATCTAGAAAGACAAATGCAGCATGAACTTGAAACCTAGAAACATGGTCATATCAGTGGCCACACTGAGTTGAGAACCTCAAAAAAGATCCACCCCAGAGGTAAAGGACAAGCGTTGGATGATTCCCATGAGAAGGAAGCTGTCGATTCAGAGGGCTCTTCTAGCAACAGAACAAAAGTCTTCCAAAGGTCGTAAATTATAAGAATTCAGAAAATCGAAACCACCCTCCTTCGACGGTGAAATAAAGAAGGTGTTATCCATAATTTTGGTCATCATGATAATGATATGATGATGTCATGATGATGGAAAATCAAGCTCTTCAATAAGAATACTTTCCTGAGAAAAGTTGCACTTATCTGCTTCCAGAAACTATATTTTTCAAGAAGTTCGCAGGCTACATATATAGCTGCCTGCGAGAATG
>JASDQU010310212.1:7906-23460 GCA_032191745.1 Picea mariana
CTGTGCTATATTATGACTACATGGATCCACAGTGTATTATTGGTGGCCATGGCCTTTGTTTATGATGTCATCAGTCTATGATCTGAGTATGGGAATGCCTACCTCAGGAATTGGTATACATGATATTCTGCTGATGCTTGGATGTTTTGCAGGTTTCCGATTAGATGTGCTCTTGGTTCTCGACACACACATGCAGCTTACAAAGTCCATTGACTGTCACTAGTTCCACTCTCAGACTTTGGGGGGCATTCTGTTATCCACAATTTTGGTCGTCGTGATGATGTCATGATGATGATATGATGATGGAAAATCAAGCTCTTCATTAAGAACACTTTCCTGAGAAAAGTTACATTTGTCTTCTTCCAGAAATCATGCTTTTAAAGGATGTTTGCAGGCTACCTATATATCTTCTTGCGAGAATGCCTGATTCTCACAGGCTGCATTAAGCTGGGGTGTGAATGGTTCACACTGTAACTAATAGCCAGGGTATGAACATGTTCCAAAGGGAGGAAAAAGATGAAATCTTGAACCTTCTAGAAGGGAATCTTCTAGAAACATGAGTTGGCTTCGAATGGTTATTTAGGTGCTGGCATTCCAGATATCTTAGGATCATTTCCTATCCAAGTAACTAATCTATATTCTCCTATATATTGAGGATATTTCTCATGGAAAGGGTTAAGTAAGAAGAATAAGCAGCAAGCTAGCTAGAGATTGATTAGAGAATTAGTGCAAGACTGTATGGAGGACTGATGCTACAACAACAAGAGACAACAACAAGGTCATCACAAGTGGTTGATTTTCTTCATGCATGAGCAAGTGTGTGTGTCAGATCTAGGAGCCGTCGAAAGGAACCCTACGACATCAAGGCTCAGGTTATAAGTTTCACTTTGAATTAATTCAATACAGTAATATGTCCCTTTCCCATAAAGATGATGTCACTTTATTACATAACTCCTTGATCATATGTATAGACTATTTATTGAATATATTGATCTTCCTTCACTTCGATTGGTTTGAAGTGTTGTGATCTGAATGGGACAAGAGCATCGAAGCGAAGCTTGGAACAACAGAGACCTAGGGAAAGCGTTCATAAGGTATGTCCATGATCCTCATCTCTCAGTTCATTCAATAGGATAGATCTAGGGAAAGTGTGTTATTCTGTCCTGTTTTGTTCTAGATCTAGGTGAATCTAGGGAGATCGGTTTATGTCCGCACTCACGGATTTATCCTGAAACAAGTACCATATTTCACTAATATTTTCCATTCCCTGCACACCAAATTGGGTATCAAAGACTCTAAGCAACATCTGGTGCTCAAATAATGCACCTGGTTTCATAGATACATTAAAAAAATGGAGTTTCTAGAGATCGCCTCATTGGGTAAGGATTATAGATATGCTGTCAAGATCGAGTAGAAATTTATGCACAAGAGGCGAGAGTTTGGATCTGCAAACTCCGCATAGTCAAAATAGGGAAAAGGTGGCCCCAACCCACACAATAAGGGACATAGCAAATATGTCCACTCTCAGATCAACCAGTCCAAGCCGTAACACAAGAAGGGAAATCAGAAGATGAAGAAGGACACGTGAAAATGGTGTGAATACTATAAAATACCTTGGCACAACACTGAATAATGCCACTCCAAGCAATCACTCATGGCCGAGTTGAAGGCTTTCGATTCAGAGGATGATTCTAACTCCGAGTCAAGTCCAAAAGGAGGGAAGTTGATTATCAATGTTGAACGCAATGCCACTGTCACTACCACCAAAGTCCATCCAAGTGAACTAGAAGAACCAGAGGAAGGGGAACGCCTCTTTCACTCACAGATGTGGGTAAAGGGGGCTTTGCTTCATTTCATTATCAATAGCGATAGTCAGAAGAACCTAATTTCAGTAGAGGTCATTAAGCATCTAGCCCTAACGATTCCACCACACCTGCAACCCTACACATCAGCTAGCTTCGCCAAGGAAGAGGTCTCCATGCCAGCCAACAATGTCATCTTCCCTACGACATCAAGCCTTTCAAAGACAAGGTATTGTGTGATATTTATCCCCTTGAATTTTGTGATGTTCTTTTAGGAAAACCATATTTTTTGAAGCGTCATGCTGTGTATGGGTCTATACCCCGTAGTTTTATTATTACTTTGGGTAGACAACTGTATAGGATACCAGAGGTAGCACCGCCTACCACTATTTCTTTAATCTCTACTAAGAAATGAAATAAGTTCATTTCACATACCGATAAGTTCATCTTCTTTGTGATCCATTATCATAGCAAGAAGAAGGTTTCTGCCACATCCGTGGCCTCTACACAAAGCCTCTCTCTACAATAGAAGAAAGTGGATGGGATCGTGGAAGAGTAAAAATATATCTTCTCCTCACCCATCAGGATATCGATGCACTACCAAGTCAAACATCCAATTTATCTAACCCCCGGTGCACCTATGCCTAATGGACCATTCTATCATCGCTCGCTGATGGCAAATGACAAAATCAAGCATTATATACAAGAGCTTCTTCAAAAGGGGCACATAAGACCTAGATCCTCCCCTTCCAGAAGCCTGATTTTACTGGTGCAGAAGAAGGATGGGACCTAGCGAATATGCATTGATTACAGAGCATTAAACATAATCACAGCCAGGAACCAATACCCAATTCCCATGATTGATGAATCTCTTGACCAACTCAAGGGGGAAAATTTCTTCAACAATATTGACCTAAATTCTGGCTACCACCAGGTTCCCATCGAACCAACTGATATATGGAACACAACTTTCAAATATAAATAAAGTCTCTTTGAATGGCTAGTCATTCCCTTTGGATTAACAAATGCACTAACCAATTTCATGAGGTTAATGGATGATTCAGTGAGAATATTCACGAACTATTTTGTGGTGGTATATTTGGATTCCATCCTCATCTTCAACAGAACTTGGGAGGAGCACATGCAACATATTCAACAGGTTTTTAGCACACTATGACAACACAAGCTATATGCCAACTTGGAAAAATTTTCCTTTGACATGAAAAAGGTCCAATACTTGGGATACATTGTTGGTGAGCATGGGGTACATGTTGATCCTGCTAAGGTCCAAGTCATCCGTGACTGACCAACCTTGACCACACTAACCGAGCTTCAGATCTTCTTGGGACTGGCCTAATTCTATAAATGGTTCGTGTTGGGATTCTCCCATATTGCATGGGCCCTCATCCAAGTGACCAAGGGCAGTGGAGGGGAAAATTTCATGTGGGAGAAGGAAGAAAAATGAGCATTTGATGATCTGAAGAATCACTTGTGCTCAAATCTAGTACTTTCCTCTCCTGATCTGCAACAACCATTTGAGATTGAGACTAATGCATCTGACTATGATGTAGGTGTAGTTCTCACTCAACATGGTCATCCGATGGCATACCATAGTGAGACACTCTCATATACTGTCCAGAAATACCCCACCTATGATAAGGAAATGTATTCCATTGTACAAGCTTGTCGTTAATGGAAAAATTACATTCTAGGAAAGGAGACGATCATCCAAATTGATTACAAGGCTTTGCAGTTCATATAGACACAAGGGAAGTTTCAGAATGAATGATATAAGAAGTGGTCAACCTACCTACAATAGTTCCATATTAACATCAAGTATAAGACAAGGAGCAAAAATTGTGTCACTGACTTCCTCAGTCGACCTCCCATGGCTACACTCACCACTATACTCCATTCCTATGGACATGAGGCATCTGAGTGGCCCCAAATTTTGTCAACAAGATCTAGAATTCACCACTACCCATAATCTCTTGTGTACATGCACAAATGTCACCGATTTTCACATTCAATATAGACTATTACGTCATCTGGGCCATCTATGTGTTCCTGCAAGCAAGTGTGCAAAGATTATTTGGGAATCCCGCTACAGTCGGATGGTAGGCCATTTTGGCATGGAGAAAATTGTGTCCGTTCTACAGAAACTTTTTTATTGGCCAAAACTTCGACAAGACGTCAGTAAGTATATAAAATATTTCACTTCTTCTGCCATTTACAAGACAACCATCAATAATCAAGACTTATAAACCCCTGTTCCTACTCTCGAGAAGCCTTGGGAATCCATCTCGATAGATTACATGTTTGGCCTTCTATCCACCAAGAAAGGCAATGATTGTGTATTTGTGGTCGTTGATCGATTTTTGAAGATGGCCATCCTCACAACCTGCAATAATAAAATCACAAAGGAAGATACTACCAAGCTATTCTTTGAACAAGTGTGGGTCCATTTTGGGATACCACATGTTATCACTAGGAGTCACCTTCAGATTGCATGGAAGGAAAGTCCAATACCCATAAAGTTATAAGTGATTTGTAAGGGTGTTTAAAGGGTCAAATGGAAAAGTACTCAAGTGATAATGTTCTAACTCAGATAACAGGGCTAGCATACACCAACAATTAAGGTCTTAACTAATTTCAATCAACAGTTTGGGAATAAGTATGAATAGAGGGAAGTACTTGAATGAGAGAAGTGTAGGGGCTACTGTAAACATCAGGTCGACAAGAGCCTAAGGAGGAAAGATTCTTAACACAAGATCTTCTTGAACTAAGAAACTAAGGAAGCTAAATAAAATTCATGATAACATAATGATAAAACATCCATCATAGCATCACCAAAATCATTCATGTGAATCATTCAAAGCATAAACATTTAGCATCAGAAGAAAATAGATTGAAAGAGAAGCTGATTTCTATTAGTAAAAAATTCTTAAGTTCAATACATCACTAGATCACAGTTACTTCATCAAAATATTACAGTATAAGGGAGCCTTACTCAACCATCCGAACCTACCAAAGAAAATGATCTATCTATTTATAACAAAAGGGACGCAACAACTGGAGGTACGAGCTGACCCCCTTCCCTTGAAAAACTCTAAACATTTATTTTCTCTAACAACTTATCTAACCATATATGCTATAAAACAGGAAAATGTTGGTGACTAATCCAACTGAAGTTCAAACTGAATTGATTCCCTTTTTCTGTGCAACTCCTTGTTTTCCATGTGTCCTTCAAGGCATGTGGTTGTCTTCATAATGCCAACTATTTCTTCTGAATCCTTATTCATCATCAATTTATCCAAAAGTTGTTAGCTTGGTCCTCCTAGATCCCTGGTATTTATTGGCAGCTTCCTTGGGTAGAAAAACTGGGTAGCGCACTACAAGGAGAAAAGGTAGCACCTGTAGGTAGTGCCACTGTGTTGCATATGTGTACAGACTCTTCTCTCTATGAAATATTAGGCAGTTCCTGTAGGTAGCACCTATGTGCCAACCTTTACCCTCTGTGAAATATTCGGTAGTGCCATTAGGTAGTGCCTCTATTTTGCGCCTGTGTGCCAATTATTTTCCCTCTGTGAAATATTAGGTAGCACCATTGGGTAGCGCCTCTTATGCCACATCTGTGTGTAGGTTTGGGTAGCGTTACAAAAACACAATGCCTTCAATCCTTGAACATGTGCAGAGTAATTTATGGTTTTTTATGATGACAAAACCGTTTTAATCAAGAGCCTTGACTGCATAATAGGTAGTGCCTTCTACCAATGAGGAATCTAGCACTTAGCAAAAACCCAAAACCCAAATAGTTAATCTCTTAGAAATGTGTATAGATGGAATAGATAATATTTTCATATTGGTTAACCCTCCCAAAAAGATGCATCCTCAAAAAATGGGGCTTACCCTTACCATCTATTTTTTCATTTTGACACTTAACCTCATACTCTTTCTGGTAGAAAGAGGATCTTCAATTGACACAACAAAATTCTTCTACTTAGAATTGGCAGGCTCCTTTGGTGTAGCTATGCTCTCCTTAGCTGCTGGTTTGTCATCTTTAATGGTAGCTTCAACCAACACCTACAGATTTCTTTGGGCTACCTCATCTTGAAAATGCTTCAGCTCTTCTTTTAGCTTCCCGTTCTGAGATTGGAAGCCTATGTTCTACTTGTAGAGATTCCTTAGCTGTCTATGAAGGGGCTGGGCCCTCCTTGCTACAAATATTTCCAATTCAAGGGTGTGACTATAACCATCCATGAGCTCTTTCATCTGAGCCAAGTTGACCTTATATTCTTCTTTAAGACAAGCTATTTATTTTCTTACATCTCTAAGATGCTTGATAATTCTTTTGTAGGTCTGACTGTTAGGATGAATAGTGGCATGTACAGTCTCACTAGGATTTTTCTCAGACTCCTCTTCCTCTTGCATGGAGAGTGGTTTTTCTACCTCATCAGGTTCCTTGATGACTATACTTTTATTCTTCTTTCTCAGCACAGGGGTTTCATCTTTTCTTTCATAAGGTTTCTCAATGCCTTTTTCAGAGGTTTCATCTTTACTCTCCAAAGGTCTTTTAGTACCTTTATCCTTACCCTTCTGTAAAGGGGTTTCTTGTTTACCTTTAGTAGGCTAAGAACTACCTTTACCCTTCTTCCTCTGGATAACGGTTTCTGATTTTTCCTCCACAAGATTTTCAATGCTCTTACCCTTCTTCTTTTGAATAGGGGCCTCAGGTAAGGACTGCTCTTTGAAACCTCCTTAGGAATTGATGACCTTGTGAAAGGTCTTTTACCTTTGATTTCAACAGTTGGAGGAGAAGAGGGAAAGAGGAGCTTCTTCCCTTTCTTGGATGTAGCTTTGGTAGAAGAAGGCATCTCTTCTAACGTTGGTGGAGGAGGTGGTGAAAAATCTCTGTGTGGAGAAGGACAAACTTCCTCCTCGACTTCCATGACCTACTTACTGATTTCTGAAACTTGAATAGGGTCTCTTCCCTTTCTCTTCCTACTAGTCCCTGCTTTAGTATCACTGGTGGGTGACAAAGGACCTGCAATTTGTGATTGAGGATTAGATACTAGATCCATCTTGAAGTGAGAAGTAACCACAAAACGCTCCCATGAAATCTCTTTCTTTCCCAATTCCTCAGAGACTAACATTCTGATCAATCTAGAGTGGAAAAGGATAGAATCAACATCCTTAGATTTGGCTTGAACCCTATCTGACATTTTACCTATGCTTATTAATAGGTAATAGGGAATATTCATCTCAACCTTACCAGTAAAATGCATCAACAACCTTATGTGATAATGGTGCAATGTGTTAAATCTCCCTTCACAAGTAAAATATCTCTGTATGATCTTCAATAATCTGTCAAACTGTTCAACCAATTGACTTCTTGGCATACTGTTAGATAATTCATTGGCTTGATATTCAGGTTTAAAGAGATCCTTATCAAAGGTTGAACTCAAAACGATGGCCTTGAACCACTTTTCACCTGTAATGGGGATCCCTATTGCAGTTGAGATAGAGGCTTTAGTTACCTCACATTCCAAATCCCCAACCTTGGTTTTCCTGCCATCAAAATGCAATGCAAACTCTTTTTCTACCTCTGGGTGGCCTCTTTGGATGTTCTGACAGAAAGAGAGGCACCCTACTCTCTGAAAGGCCTCTCTTGCCAGGGCGCTGTATCAAAAAGACGCATGTCCACCGGTTCTGTCCTAAATATCTTGCCTCCTTTGTGTGACTTCTTTGATTTAGGGGTGTCCATGAATCAAAATGAGGGCTCTTGAAAGGCTTTAAGGGATGGTACTGATTAGGAAGGCTTTGAATGGGGTTTCGAATATACAAGTTTGACCCTATGCAACTGAGTAAAATGTTTTATTTCGAGATTAAAGGAGGCAGGGGAAGCAACGAGAGGTTAAGAAACACCTCTGGGTAGCGCAACGCATACTCAGAGGATAGACTAGTCAAGAGATTTCAACTTCAATGGCTAAGGTAGGTAACAATAATATAACTAATATATGGTCCATAAGGTTTACAGGTCTGAAAAAGAGAGGAGGTGAAGCTATCATACAAATATGGATCCTTTACCACTATGCAAACTTAGCAAACCAAAATCGAAGCACAAACTTCCTGTAAAAATTTAATATGCAGAGGAGGAAAAATGGGATACCTATGGGGTAGACACCTGTTGAGATATTCAACATAATCTTAGGATGAAATTTGAGAGAACTTTGGCCCTGGAATCTTTCTCAGCATCAGATTTGGTTGACATGCAGTCACCTGAACAAAACTTATGAATTTGTGCAGTGCAACACTATTGAGTCTTTCAAATTAGAAACCATTACCAAAGCTCATAAATGAAATATGTTTCAAGGAATATTTAACCGACTTCTGGCACTGAAAATAAGGGACATGACACCAGTCATGGAAATCATAGCTCGGAGTGGAAGTGTGATGAACATGATAGGCGCTACGGAACTGCCTGATGAGTAGGCAACACATCCACTTCAAAATGTGATTAGAAAGGTAAGAGAGGACGTTGAGGTATGCTTATGAGGTCATGAGTGAGGAGACAAGAGTGTCACATCAATATAGTCATGGGAGGGATCGACCTAGGGAAAAATTGTAACACCTTGCTTCCCCCAGTCTGTAAAAATAACTATAGTGGCCAAGAACTATGGCAAACTCAAAGACGTGAATGTTTGATTTGACGGACCTTTTTACAAAAGGTCGATGAATGTAAATTATGCTATGAATATGTGTTGCATGGATGCTAGGAGGGGGATGTGCTAAAAGAGACCACGATGGCTAATGAGAGGTGGTGGAAGGGACCTGGAATGGTTGCATTAACTTCCACCGAGCCAGTACCGTACTGGTTTTACTTGCTCAAAGACCAAAGAAACTCTCTAACCCCATAATGGATTTCCTGTCAGATTAGTAGGTGGGGAGGCTCCTCAAGACTTAATGAGGGGATGGAGGTGAACCGACCATCCATAGCATCTCCCAGACCTGACTGTAGATGGGGAAATTCGTGCCACACACAATATTGTAGAGAAAAGGCAAGAGAGGAAGTGTGGTAAAGGGGGGGAGAGAGAACGCGTGTGACAGGGATTAGGGGAAGAACTGGAGAAACTCTAGAAACATAGGGAGTTCTAAATAGAGGAGAAGGAGAGTAACCTTCATCCTTGACTTCCATTGAGTTGCAAGTAGAAAATTGAACCTCAAGCATCATGATCTAGCTCAGGGGTGGCTAGTGGTAAATCCGTTTAGAGTCACTGAGCCTACGGTTGGGTGGAAATGAGCACCCCTCTTAGCAGTCGCGTCACACTTGGTGTTTTCTGATAAGTGTTATGTCTTGTATTTTTGAATTGAATGCATGCTCATGTTTATACACTCATAAATGGTTTTTGTATGGAAGTGTTTTCCTGTGTTGTGATTTGGAGACAAGGGATACATGCTTATACTTATATGACCATAATCGGTCTATGTACAGAATGAGTAGGTTCAGAATATGAGTCCGTTCCCTTGAGAATTATCCTATCTACTTGGCTCACGCTATGCTGTGGTTTAATTTCCCGAAGGCACTTCTTTTCGGAGTGAGTCCCTTGAAATGACTACCATGATAGTAAACCCATGAGTTTACTTTACCCTTACCACCGAATTTATAGCTTGACAAATTAGGAAGACTTTTACTCAGGTCACCAAGCCTAGGGATAATTTACCCATGAACCCTCTGATAGATCTGTTGGAGCTCTATTGCCCGTCGACCTTAACCTTGGCATAGGCAGGAGGGTGGACTTGGCAACGTCTTGAAAGTCCCAGAGTATTTGGACACCTTTATCGGCATTTCGATGTTTCGAAACCCAGGAAACCAAAGGGAAATACCCTTCATCATCGCAAGTCGTGAAGTCCCGATATACAAAACTCTGAATTAGCTTAGCATGAATATATTTTGGCATTTCGGTGTTTTAGCACCCAATAAACCAAAGGGAAAGACCCTTCGTTGTCGCAAGTTGCGAAGTCTCGGTATGCGAAACTCTGAATTAGCTTAGCGTGAATAGGTTTCAACATTTCAGCGTTTCGACACCCAGGAAACCAAAGGGAAAGACCCTTCATTGTCACAAGTCGCAAAGTCCCAGTATGTGAAACTCTGAATCAGCTTAGTGTGAATAGGTTTCGACATTTTTTCATTTCAGCACCCAGGAGACCAAAGGGGAAGAACCATCATCTTCACAAGTCACAAAATCCTGGTTCATGAAACTCCGAGAGGATCTAGACCATCCCTCGGAGGAGACACAGGGTGAGCAGTCAGAGTTTAGGGAAAGCACCAAAACCCTGTAAGCCATTGGATCTTGTGGGACAGCAAGGGGTTTAAGGCTGAGTGTCCTTCAACACCCTTAAGCTCAGGAGGGATAGTGACAGTTAGATCCAGATCAACAAGGTCATTGATCTCCTACATGAATTTTCGTATCACAATTCGAGGATTTGAGTGATAGGAGTTCTGGAGTCATTGCATCATGAACTCCCAGTTCATGAAACTCTGAAGAGATATAGACTATTGGACCCATATCATCGAGGACCATCGGATCTTGTACAAGAACTTATGTATTGGATTTCGGGTTTCGAGGTTCGAAGAGTCAAAATACTCGACTCTCTTGCATTTCGAACTCTCAGTTACCAAAATCCTGATACGGCTAGGACCATCCTATCAGGGGGAGATTCACAGCCATTTATCTCAATGAAGGTACAATTTTGGGTTTTGGGGTTCGAAGAGTTGAAATACTCGACTCTCTTGCATTTCTAACTCCTAGTTACCGAAATCTCGATATGGCCAGGACCATCGGATCAGGCGGAGATTCACAGCCGTTGATCTCAACAAAGGTACAATTTTGGGTTTCGGGGTTTGAAGAGTCGAAGGACTTGACTCTTGGGCATCACTGAGTCATGAATTGTGAAAGGCGCCTCTTGGCTTGGCCTGGGGTCATAACCGATGATCACATGGAGGTGAAGCTTTAGTGAAGGTTCTGACAGGAAGATCTAGCCTGCGCTAGGACCCTGTAGGAACTCGGGGATTCTGTCCCTCGAGAAAAAGGAGAAAAAGGAGAAAAATATATTAGGCCATAATGGGTATGTGACAAATTGGTATCAGAGCATGGTTACAACACTTGGCCTGCTTGGGCTCATGGATGAGTTGTGCAGAAACTCCATCTGAAGTACTCTTAAAAGGAGTAACTCTCTATCCTAACCCCCTTATCAAAAGCCGAAGTTGAGAATGAAAATTCCTATTGTGTGTATGTATTTGAAAAATATGAATTATGAGCTGATTGTGAATGAATATAATGTTGACTAACAATAAGTGTTTTTTTTCTTGCACAACAAGCGGACAATCAACCGCGGGAAACTACAGATGCATAGAATGGTGATGCACCATGAAGTGGGGGATGGCTCCCACAATAGAGACGAAGAGTCTGACTAAAGGAGAGCGGTAGAAACCCCTCCAGATCTAGATGAGACTATGAGAAGCCTCATTGTCAAACTACAAAGATGCAAGGCCGACAACGAGAGGTTGATAAAAGAGAAAGAGAAGGAAAAAAAATTAATGCAGTCTTGCTGCAGAGCTTATCCGACATACAAAGACAATTGCAACATAGACCTGACACCAGTCACGCCGACCAACGATAGACAAAGAGAAGTCGAAGCCCACCTGGGATATGGAAACGTGGTCCTTTAAGTGGCCATAATGGGAGGAGCACCTTGAGAAAGGTTAACCCCAGAGATAAGGGACAAGCATCGAACGATTCCTCTGGAAAGGAAACTAGCTACTCGGAGGGATCTTCTAGTAGCAAAACTAGTTCTTATTCCCGAAGAAAACGAAAGAAGCAAAATCATTCCAAAAATCATAATCTCAAAGAATTCAAGAAGGTCAAACCACCCTCTTTCAACGATGAAATAAAGAAGGGAGAGGAAGCAGAGGCCTGGCTGCTTGGACTAAAGAAGTATTTCAGAGTCCATGACTTCTCGAAAAATTTGAAGGCCCGAGTAGCCACTTTCAACCTAAATGGGAAGGCCTCCATTTGGTGGGAAGACCTTAAGAATGTAAAAGGGATTCATGAAGAAGACCTATCTTGAGAATGGTTTGAGAAATACTTCAGGAAGAAGTATCTGTCAGAAAAGTATTTTGATGAAAAGACTAAAGAATTCTATGAACTCAAGTTGGGGCAATGCACCATAGAGGAATATGTCAACAGATTCCTTGAATTGCTGAGGTACGTACCCTATATAAAAGAAGAAAAGGAAAAGGTGCAATGATTCATCAGTGGACTACCTAAGGANATCAGAACAGGATTGATTTTGACGAGTCAAAGACCCTAGAAGATACTATCTGAAAGGCAAGATATTGTTATGAATAGCTCGGGCATCGGACAAAACCTCGTGAAGGATGGAAGTAGAAGAATAGTCCAGGATTCCAGAAAAAGGGGTTTAAATCCCCAAGATTTAAAAACTATAAAAAGGACTCAAGGATGAGCTTCCCAACCCGAAGTATACACTAGCAGAATTTCCCCTCCCAGAGCGGAAATAAACCTTTTGGATCTACCCCAGGAAATATTGATAACCTGAATAAAGAACCCTTAAAATGTTGGGGTTGTGGAGAAGGACATCTACTGAGAGACTGCCTGCACCAACAACAGAACAGTCAGAGAATTTACAATGTTCAAGAATCTACCACCATCAATGACGTGGCTAGGAGTATGCCACAAATTTATGCAGCCGTGGATAATAAACAAGATGACCACCAAGCTTCAGTGGTGGAGATGGAAGGTATGATCACCAACCATCTAGTGTCTATTCTAATTGACCCTGGTTCAAATTTGAGTTATATAGCCCCTAAGGCTGTTGATAAGTGTAAACTACAACCACATAAACACACCAAGCCATGGTTGGTACAGTTAGCCACTGAAACCAAAAGAAAGGTAGCAGAGGTCATACCATCTTTCCAATTCACTATGGGTGAATTTCCCACCCAAGCAACCCTTAACGTATTACCCCTAGGATCATATGACCTGTTGATTGGTGTGGACTGGCTAGCCACATATAAAGACAGACTGGACTATTACCATAAAACCTTAGAATGTGTAAGTGAAGAAGGAATAAGGATAACCCTTCAAGGGATCCAAAAATCTGTCTTCATGAGACGAATATTATCCCTTCAAATGAGAAAGTATTACAAAAAGGGATGTCCACTATATGAGATATAGGTGTTGGAATTAGTTGAAGATGAAAAACCAAGCCTCGAAGACCACCCCACACTAAGAGAATATAAATATGTGTTTCCTGAAGAGGTACCGGGTTTACCTCTGAGAAGGGACATTGACTTCTTGATATAACTTGCACCGGGAGCGGTGCCAGTGTCTATGACACCCTGCAGGATGAGCACACCTGAGCTAGTTGAGATTAAATTACAACTAAAAGAAATGATGGACATAGGCTATATCCGGCCTAGCATGTTTCCATGGGGAGCACTAGTCTTGTTTGTGAAAAATAAAGACGGTACCCTCCGACTGTGCATAGATTATAGGCAACTCAATAAGGTAACCATAAAGAACAAGTACCCCTTACCCAGGATCGATGACCCATTCGACCAATTGGGAGGTGCTTCCATCCTCAAATATTGACTTGAGATCTGGATACCATCAAGTCTGAATCAAGGGTGAAGACATCCACAAAACTGCCTTTAGGATGAGATATGGTCACTATGAGTTTGTGGTAGTACCATTTGGATTGGCCAATGCCCCTGCCAATTTTATGTGCTTGATGAACAATGTACTCATCAAATTCCTAGACAAATTTGTACTAGTTTTTATTGATGATATATTAATTTACTCCAAGAATAGAGAGGAACATGAGGAACATCTTAGACTTGTGCTTCAGGTGCTAAGAGAACATCAGCTCTATGCCAAATTTATCAAGTGTGACTTTTTCCAGAAGCAAATACATTACTTGGGCCATGCCATATCTGAAGAGGGAGTAGCAATAGATCCTGACAAGATCAGGTCTATCATGGAATGGCCTACCCCAAAGGACATTTCAGATATTAGATCCTTTATGGGCTTAGCAAAATACTATAGGAGATTTATAAAAGGATTCTCCAAGATTGGTTGTCCAATCACGACCCTCCAGAATAAGGAAGCTAAATTCACGTGGACACAAGAATGTGAAGAAAGATTTCAATCTCTGAAACACCTTCTGACCCATGCACCCATACTGAAGATCGCTGATCTCGAAAATGACTTCCTTGTGTGCATAGATGCCTGTAAGGAAGGGCTCGGAGGAGCCCTTATGCAAGGAAGAAGTGTAGTCTACTATGAATCCCAAAAATTTAATGAGCACGAAGTCAACTATGTGACCCATGATCTAGAGTTGGCCGCCATAATGCATGCCTTAATTACCTCCTGGGAAGGAAATTTGTACTTATGACAGACCACTATGGATTGCGATATCTGTTTGACCAACCAAAGCTCAATGCCAGACAAGCTAGGTGGATGGCCCTCCTTAGTGAGTTTGATTTTGAAATCAAACATGTTAAAGGAAAGGAAAATAAGGTGGTCGATTCCCTTAGCAGAAGTATGAAAACAATTCACCTGGTAGCGGTGAGCACCTGGGAGATGAATGTCAAAGAAAGAGTCAGGAATGCACAAGAAACATACACATTCTTCCAGACCATGACCTCATACCTAGATCAAGAACCCACAGGAATACGTTATGAAGGCTACCAGATGATAGATGGAGGTCTGCTAACTTACAGAAACAGATTGTATATTCCAGATTGTGATGACTTGAAGAGGTTCATAATGGATGAACTACATAAAAGACCATATACTGGTCACTCAGGATATCAAAAGATGATCACAACCACTAGGAAACAATTCTATTGGCTTGGGTTAAAGAAAGACATAGCTAATTATTTAGCTAAGTCCCTAGAATGCCAACAGGTTAAAGCAGAACACCGACAGCCAGCAGGATTATTACAACCTCTACCAATCCCGGAATGGAAGTGGGAAACCATTTCTATGGACTTCATCACTGGATTACCAACATCGACCAAATAGAATGATGCCATCATGGTAGTGGTGGATAAATTGAGCAAGTCCGCCCATTTTATCCCCGTCAAATCAACTTGCAAGGCAATAGATATCACCAACATATTCATGAAGGAGATATTCAGAGTGTATGGTATGCCTAAAGAGATTGTGTTTGACAGAGAAACGAAATTTACTTCCAACTTTTGGAAATCCTTGATGGTTGGTCTAGAGACCAAATTACTATTTAGCACAACCTATCATCCTCAAACCGATGGATAGACGGAAAGAGTAAACCAAATAGTAGAAGACATGCTAAGAATGCATGTAATGCATCAACCCAAGAAGTGGGAAGATTACCTGCCACTGGTGGAATTCACCTACAACAATGGCTACCGAGAATCCCTGAAGATGAGTCCTTTCGAATTCCTCTATGGTAGACCATGCAACACTCCAGTCAGTTGGAGTAATCCTGTAAAAAAAATTTCTATTGGACCCGACATGCTGAAAGAAATGGAACAACAAGTGATTCAGATAAAACATAATTTGAAGGTTGCTTAGAACAGAGAAAAAAGTTACGCCAACTGAAAGAGAACTCCAAGAGAATTCAAGACAGGAGACCACGTATATCTCAGAGTTAGGCCCAGGAAGAGTTCCCTAAGGATGGGAGCTTGTG
>JASDQU010310213.1:6548-25842 GCA_032191745.1 Picea mariana
GCCAGCGTGGAATTTGTTTTACCATGGGTTCCTTGGGAATTTTTTTTACCTATGTTCTTTTTTATTGTCTATTGGTTTCTTATAATTTCTAACATATCATTCCATTAATGCCCCGCACCTCTTGATACAAATTTGTGGCTAGTGAACGCCGAAAAGTTTCGGCTAGCACTTTCGATGTAATGATACTATACTGTTAAACACCATGGATTCTGAAAAATTTATATGTATGTTGGTTGTCTGGTGCTGGTGTGAAATTGGGTCAAAAAAAAAATCAAAATGAGTTCTTTTTTCTGTACTAGAGGTTGCATCAGAGTCACAACTGTGACCCATCTGAATCAAAACAACCCTTGGCTCGACTTGGTTTCCTCATAGAGAGGACTCAAACTCAAAGGAGTCTAAGAAAATTCCTCAATTTCTCAGTGTGTTAAGTTGTTGCAAAACCCTAAATTTCTTTCAATCCATAGTTGATAGCAATCGCACGGTTTTGGTATAATGTCTATTGGTTTCTTACAATTTATAACATATCATGAGATAAGTTAGAAACACACTAAGATCATATAGCAGGTCTAAGTCTACATTTTTAGTGGCTCATTAATCAATATGAACTCAATAAATGATTAAAAAAAATATACATATAAARCTTATATTTATATGGSTTACCATCCTCCTATCTCAATTTGCCTTCTCTCTCTTATAACTTTATTCTTTGATAATCTTYAGGATCCTTGAAAGGTATAAAATCTTATATCATAAAACCATATGCACTSAAACTTATGAATATATTCATCCGAACCCTTCGAAATAAAATGGCCAATGAAGGGCCCAAAAGCGAATACATGGCAATTCCTTTAGYGGTGTGGACAGAYSTTCAAAAAATGAAAYCCACTTTTTGAGCCACAACCAAAAATAGAACTCAAGAAATATAATATTCAAATCAGAGCCTGGAAACAATATACGTGGAATTCAAAGAAAAATGCGTAAAAGAGATGATAACATATGCCGGGATGGTTCTTACACCTCACTTTTCATTCTTAATAAAGGAGACCGCGGGCCATGTCTCAAGACATGTTGCGCCAAGGGTTCGCAGGTTCTGAAAACCTGAAAATGGTGATTACTCGATAGAAAATTTTCCCTTCTGCAAAACCTTTTCCACAATTATTTTCATCTTCCAAATGTCAAAAACTCTTAACATCCCCGATGAACAAATTTGATAATTACAAGTGCAGACAAAGAGCTGGAGTGATGTTACCATATTTTCTTAAGCATTTTGAATGTCTGTAAATATATTTCACCTCAATTACATTTCAAGTGCCAATATTATTATCACCTCTAAGAAGTATCAATATTTAAAATTGACAATAGTATTCCACATGGAAAGGAAAGCAAACTGTGTTAGGTGGAATGCACTCAGAAGAACCAATATATTTTCATTAATATTCACAAACCCTCAACATTAAAAAGATAAAACCCGAGACCATAACATGAAAAGCTAAATTTGAGGTGGAATGCAGGTGAGAGAAAGCATCTCCAAAGCCTATATGTTTGCATTAATATTCATGAATGTTTTAAAAGCCAAAACCCTCAACTCGATGGTAACCTTAAAACATTAAAATAATATAAGTTTGTATATGGATGTCATCTTCATTGATATAAGTTTGTCATCTTCATTGCATTTAGAAGAATAGTTATTTGATTTATTAAATTTATATTCACTTAATGCCTATAAGTTATATTTCACAAGTGGTTGATTTATATTCACTTGATGCCTAGAATTTATATTCAAATAAAATCTTTCATGCCTAGAAGTGGTTCATTTATTTTACAATATTTATGTTTTAGATTTTATTCTATAAAATTTATATTCACTTTACTCCTATTTTTTCAGTGCTAGGAAACTTCTTCACATCATTATGCATCCAACCATATGGAGTTTTTTGCCACTCCATATTTTGGAGCTGATATTTTATTGGCTCCCTTTTTTAGTGTTGACAACATTTAGAACCGTTTGTAAACACTAGAATGTTATTATACAAACCCCTTCATTCCTCGCGCATTGTCATCGACTTTCTTGCAATGAATTTGGTTTTCTAATTCCTTTTCTCTATGGTGAGGAAGGTTACTTAGTTGGAGGATACCTTCATCATACTAGTCGCGTTTGTCATTTTCATGTGCCATTTATAGATTCCAGCTACACAATTGAATGCACTATTTGATCCATGATTTTTTTATCTTTACCAACAACATGCTCCCTTACAAAGAATTATTTTGTGATGAATCCATTTACGAAGTCATTCAAAAACACAAGTTATATATGGGTTGGAGACTGGGGTTTCTTTACACTCTTGGAAAATGTGAGTGCTAGAAAATATGAATGGGTTGTTTTGAAACATATTTCGAACAACATGCAATCAAAGTATTTCATTTGCAACAGCCTTGACAGGGTGTGGAGGAGTACAAACATTCCTTATGGTGGCACTACACCTCCAAAAGATGCAGTGGTCTATAAAAGTAAAATTTATTGGTTGTATTTGGACAAAGATTATGAAGACTACCCTTACTATGGGTACACAATATATTGGATGGATGTTTTAAATAATCAGTGGGGTTTTTCTTTTGTTCCAATCCCAGACATACGATGTATGTCATTGGCATTATACAATAACCAACTTATATGCCTCATAAATGATGGTTCCACCTTTATTTGGTCTATTGAAGAAGTGGATAATTTTATATTTGGTCAACCAACTATTGAACGAAGTTTGGAGTGTTTTAAATATGACTGGGGATTCAAATGGAATTTGTTGCAACACCTTTCAACAGACATAAATATAAAATGTCCTAGATATCTTCCATTTCGAACAGTGGATGGGATAGTGTTGATGTGCAATAACAATGAAGTTCCACTCATGTTCTATGATTTGATGACCAATTCTTGTGTCCCAACAAATATCACAAATGTATCCATGTTACAAAACTCTGGGTTGTGATTTCCATTTCAAGACTAGTGCAATGATCAGATTGAAAATGAAAATGTTTTCCCACTACTTCCAAACATGGATTATGTTGATGACATTCCACCATTGGGACTATATTTGTTGGCTTAGTCTACTTTTCCTTGTACTTGTCTTAAAAATATTGATATTCCTTTGTAGATTTTCATATTTTTGACTTTCATATTTCACCATTCGGATTATATTTGATATTTTACTTGATTTAGAAATGTTCATATTCTATTATCAATTCTGATAATTTTCACTTTCATATCATTGTCATATGGATTGATATAAATATTGTTTACTGAAGGAACAATATATGTTTACTAAAGATTGTCTACTAAAGATATAAATGTTTACTGAAGGCACAATATATGCCAAGTTAATCATGATGTAATTTTTCCTTTTGTAGAAATGTCTATTGAAGGCACAAGTAAATGTATTACGAAACGAACTCATTCTCCGAAAACATGTGAGAGGAGAAATGAAATTCATCATTTACGGTATCAACAAAACAAAGATGCAATAAATGAATGTAGAAGAGATTTGTATCGTACAAGAACCACTCGAAATAATATTGAAATTGATTTTCTCGATAGTCATAAGTATTGAAGTTTAGCTGCTATCATGCGAACAACAATACCTTTTGATGTTTCTTTCCCACAATATTTTCATACTCTAGATATTTCTTATGTTCCACAATATCATAACAATGTTGTCTTCATTGGAGAAACTTCTCATATTCCAAAAGATGATCATGTTCGAAACCTTGATTCAAATGAGAACCCTCAGTCTTCTACAAATGGAACTCCTAGATTGCAGCATGAAGGAAGGTTGGAAAACCTTCATGGAATATTTCTCGAAGACATTCAAAATATAGGGCCATCTGAATTTGTGGGTGACACTAATTTTCTTGCTAATTTGGTTGATAATTTGCAACCTTTGCCTCTTGTTGTTGGATGTGTGTCTCCTCTCCCAAATTTCTGAGCTAATATCCATACACCAACATAATTAATTAGAACTATCTCACTTGGAACAACTAAGGTCTTCGAGTGCCATAATTATTTGTCAAATTTCTTCAACAACATTCGATATATAGATTACTAAAATTAGTAAATTAACATTTTCTTTTCTCCTTATTTGCAGCACATTAACCATTCCAATAGAGGTATAGAAATCAACGACCAATATATTCCAGCAACACATGTTCAAACTCAAGGGGATCCTTCTCATAACCTTGGTCCACGTCAACCAGGACCATCTTATGAACATTTTAATGTAATTGTTCTTCATTTGCATTCCTTTTTTTTTATTTTTCCTTCTCTTGTAAGTTAGTAAGTTGGAAATTAACATTTTTATATCTTTTTTTACTAGGACACCATTCAATGCAATCAAAATAGAGATATGCACTCCATAAATTCAAGGGAAAAAATGTTGGAAGCAATGCAACAATTCCTCTTGGACCAAATTTGGGTAGGGCCTCTGACATTGGTCCTGAACATGCTCTGTTGTCTAGAGTTCATATCCATCAAGTGAATCAACCTGTTTCCCATCAATTTCATACCAACATGATCGAAGTTCATAAAAAAATTTGAGCTAAGATTGATAGCCTCTCCATTGTGCAAATGTGCCATGTTTGTCGTGAATCTTATCCTAGAATCCAAGTTTTGAGAGGGTCTAAAGGTCCTATGTGCAAAAGGTGCAAATATGAGCGAGGTTCCCACCGTTTCTCTCGGTGGAATAACATGGATCCAGGTGACCAACCTCATGTTCTAAATGTTCTTACCCAATTTGAAGAGATGCTAATAGCAAGGGTTAATCCAATACTACAAGTGACACATGCTCGTGGTGGGAAATATAAATATAGTGGTCACACAATTAGCTTTCCACAAGATATTTCCACGATTGCAAAAAACCTTCCACGATGTGTTGAAGATCTTGACATCCTCATTGTTAGGAGACATGGTGCACAATCTAAACATTATGAATGCTATGTAAAGAGATCATGAGTTTTGGATGCATTGCGTTACAAAATTCAAATGGATAAATATTACAGGGATGTTCAAATCGACATGGATTCACTTGATTCTCTCCCTGAAAGGCCAACAGATGTGTCAAGTACAGGCTTAAATTTGTTGATTGTGATATTCAAGAAACAGAGAGTAATGTTTTTGACAATCAAGAGCTGGCTCCTGATCGTTTGCATGCTCATCCTTCATCTTTTGTTGCCCGGCTACCCAATGAAGGGAGAGAAATAGAAGAAATAAGAACATTCATTCAAAATGCAGATTCCACACCTGTTAAACGATTGGACTAGCCAGACATTGGTTTGTCTCCCATCAATGAATATAATATAGAAGGGTTATTGGACATGGCTTTCCCCACATTATTCCCCACTGGTGAGGCTGATTGGTTGCATCCTCGTATTTGTAATATTCAACTGCATGAATATGCATTACATCTTCTCATATCCTTTGATTAGAGATTTGGAAGCCATCCAAGGTTTCGGTATTTCTTATTGAACATGATTATGCGCCATCGTAGCCAAGCAACTACTGCAATATTTGTAAAGAAGAATATACATGATAACTCACCTACAACAATTCTAGACTTGCGGCAACAACTCATTGATTTATCTGACAATAAGTTGGTTGAGCATCTTATGCGTTTTGGTTCTACTCTTCGAGGTACAAGGGCCTATTGGACAAAGTGTCGTGTTGAACTCACTGACATGATTAATCAGTTGGGTTGTCCAAAATTATTTTTTACTTTGAGTGCAGCTGACACAAAGTGGCCTGACTTACACAATGTCATGCCCAAAAATGCACATTCTCGTCATTTAAATGAGCATCGTAAAAAAATTGAAAATGTCATCCAGTACCCGCATCTTGTTGCCATGTATATGCATCAAAGATTTGAAATCTTCAAGAAAGAATTCATAAAAAAATATCTTAAAGCTAAAGACATTTGGTACAGGTTTGTTTTGATTGATTTCTACTTTTTGTTTACCTTCACATTCCTCTTGTACTCTTCTAGATATGTATACTAACTTTATATAATATATATACTTTTTTTTAGGTATGAGTGGCAACATAGAGGTTCAACCCACATACATGGTTTTTTGTGGTTGGAAGGTGCACCAAACATGGACACATTGGATTGGTCAAACCCTTCTAATGTGCACGCTGCAAAGACATTCTTTGATAAATATGTAACAACGTGGAATCCATGTGATATTCATCGACGAAACATAATGGTTCCTCGAAGCTTAAATGATGATCCATGCCTATTAAATAGTGAGCAAATTCTTTCTTTTAATTCTCAAGATGATTATGAGCATTTGTTAAATCGTGTTCAAAGACATACAAAGTGCAGTGTAGATTCTTGTTTGCGAAAAAAAGGGTCTATTCTCAAATGTTGATACAATGCTCCATGGGAGGTTCGCGATGATTCAATACTATTCATAGATGAGAAAGGGAAAAAGAAATACGAGCCTGGATGAAATGATGATAGGCTAAATATTCATAATGTTGATCTTCTTGCAATGTGGTGCGCTAATGTTGATTTTCAGCCTGTGGTTTCTGGACATGTTGTCTTGAAATATATTGCAAAGTATGCTTCCAAGGCAAAAAAGAGATCAGGAAGTTACCAAGATATGTTGACTAGAATTTCAAATGCAAGCGACTCAGAAGCTCTTGTATTGTGTGCATACATAAGGTTCCTTGCAGAAACCCTTGTTGATCGTGACATTGGTGCACAAGAAACATGTCATATGTTATTGAAACTACCTCTTGTTGTTTGCAGTAGGAAATTATTTTCCTTAAATGTTGGTAGAAAAGTTTTCAAGAAAGTATCAAATGATCCCCATCAATTTTCATCTCTAGATAGTTTTCTTGAAATATATCAAAATCGACCTTCATTTCTTGATCATTTGTCTATGATAAAAATAGAAAGATCTTGGACCTTTGATGGAAAACATAAAAAAGAACCATGGAAACATAGATATGTTCATGCCATTGTTCGAGTTTGGCCACGTTTTTATTCTATTCCCAGTGAGGGTTCTGATGAATTTGAGACTTTCTGTTGGACTGAGTTACTTTTGTACAAACCATTTCGTAAATTCCCAGTGATATTGGCCTCTCCAGTGAAACAGTGATTGAAAATTGGCGGAATTTCTTATACTGAGCATGGCATGTTGATCGTTCCCCTACACCTTCTGATACTGCTGATGAAGATGAAGATTCCCATGAAGAAGAAATCATTGTTGAAGATGATTTTGAAGAATGGCAAGTTTTGTCTCGCTTGATACCTCCAAACAATATCACAATTTCTGACTTTCAAACTCTTGGTCGAAGGGAATTTGATATATGCTTTAATTGGGATCAATCGATGGTTTCAAATGATGTTGCCGAAGAAGCTATATATTTTATAAAAATTGCCAAATCTAGGGGTGATATTGTTGAAAATTCTCTTTCCACAATTCCTTCACCAACATCCTTGTCAGAGAAACAATGACAAGCCTTTGAGATCATATTACGACACTCAGTTGAATATGAACATCGTGAACCTCTTCACATGATTATACAGGGAACTGCTGGCACTGGAAAGTCTTTTCTTATTCACTGTATTTCTCATGCTCTTTCTACTTCAGTAGCTAATGGCCATAGTCTGTTGCTTTTACTCGCTCCGATAGGAATAGCTTCTTTCAATATACATGCAAAAACAATAAACTCCGCTCTAAAAATTCCTATCAAAGATATGAGACCACTACAAGGACAATCATTGGCAATATTTCAAGAAGAAATGAGGCATATTCGATATATTTTGATTGATGAAATGAGATTTCTAGGACCAAGATTATACATACAGATATATTCTCGATTACGAGAAGCATTTCCCAATAAAAAAACTTCTCCTTTTGGTGGTAGATCCATCATTCTTGTGGGTGACCTTGGTCAATTGTCTCCTACCAAAGATAAGCCTTTGTATGCAGGTAATACAACAGGGAAAGTTTTATGGAAAAACTTCAGCATTGTTGTTACTTTGGATATAATATTTTGACAACAAGGAAATCATCCAAGGCAAGCTGCTTTTCGACAACTCTTGAATAACATAAGAAATGTTGAACCTATTATTGATGATTGGGATCTTCTTATGTCATGGGTTGATATGAGTTTGCCTCCAATGGAAAGGAGTTTATTTCATTCAACAATTCACTTGTTCCCAACAAATGATTTGGTCACCTTGCATAATATACAAATGTTAAAGTCATTAAATACTCCAATTGCACGATCTGTAGTTGAGCATACAAGACAGGCTGAAATTGTTGGTGTTGATGATGATCAACTAGAACGTGAGGTTTTGTTATTCCCTGGTCAACGTGTCATGTTGACATGTAACTTGTGGGTTGAAGTCGGCTTAGTTAATGGTGCACTTGGTTACATTCAACAAATTTACTATAGCCCTAGTACAAAGCCACCCCAACTTCCAATGTTCACTACTGTTCTTTTTGATAAGTCCATTGGTGTTCCTTTCGACAATAATAATTTGAATATTGTTCCCATCACACCTATTACAAGAGGAAATCAGAAGCAAATTCCTCTAAAGATGGCATGGGCCCTTACTATACACAAATCACAGGGGTTGACTTTAGATCGAGCTACTATTGATATAGGCAAGAAAGAGCGTCAAGGGTTGACCTTCACATCCATATCAAGAGTGAAATCAATAGATGGTTTGCGCATATCTCCACCTTTCTCTTTTCAACGTTATGACAAGATGAAAAATAGTGCTTATTTTACTATTAGGAAGAAAGAAGAGAAACAATTACACTCCTTATCATTGTAGCATCCCATGTAAGTACTTTATCTCTTCATAAAATGTGTCTGTTTTGTTGATTTTTTGTCATTCATAGTTACTATTCTTCTATTAATCTTTTCTTCTCTATTTTTTTATATGTTTTATACCTTTAGTAGTTTCCTTTTACTATGTCTATAACAAAAGCATATAATTATTTATGTTGTTACATTCATTTACTACTAACCAATAACATTTCAACAATCATGTTATTACACATGGAAATAAATTTTTATCCGATTATCATATGAATAGTTGGACTCTCCTACATGCAATATTTCATGCTAATATTTTTTGTAACTCACGAAGAAAATTTTGAAAATTTCCATACACACATTCTATTTATATTTCACCTCATAGTTTATTTATTTTTGTTTTTCCTATCCTGCAGTTATGGACAACTCAGATGCTTTGAAGTTTGGTTCTGCTTTGCATGAAATAACGCAACAGGAGCATTTTCTTCATGGCATTCAATCTATGGTCACCAACCAACACCGTGAACCATTCGACTTATTTGATCGATCTTTGCAGTGCTTGTCTAGACTTAAGGAAATTATACACACATATATGCATATATGTGATAGAGAAGCGGGGAGACATTTGAGAAAAGATTGGCTTCATAGACAAAATGGTCATGGTCAAGTCGATCTTAATTGGTGTTGTTGATGCCACCAATCTGGTTTCATATTAGAGTAAGATTCTAACAATTTTATGGGATTTAGATATTTTTTTATATTTGGAAACTTCATTTTTTCAAGTTTAAACATAAATATTATTTTATGCAATGTTTTTTAATCTATATATTTTATCCCTTTCCTTCTATGTTATAGAATGTTTTTGAAACTGATCAAACTTTTTGTTGTTTTCATTATACATTATACTTCTAATTATTGTTGTATTTTTCTCAACCAGGATTATGGACAACATAGATTTTTCAAGCTTTAGTTGAGCTCTATATCAAACCGCCGAACAAGAAGAATACTTTACTCTCTTAAAAAAATTCATCTCTGTGCGAACTGATATAGAGTGTCACATATTTGACAATACATTTAATTTTTTGTTAAACCTGAAGAATTCAATGTTGCGACTACAACATATTTGTGTAATGATTGGTGTTGATGTAAACTCACCTTCCATTTGTCATGGACCGGTATAGTCTTTATATAGTTGTTGAGTAAAATTGTAATGAACAGAGTTTACAAAATTTTGAACATATGTTTTCTTAAATTTGAAAAGAGATTTTCAAATTATATTTCTTAACTTTCATTCAGATGTTTGTTTAAAATCAATTTCAGAAATATTCATATATCATATGACCTTTTGGATGAAAATATGATATGCCATTTTGACCTTTTCGAAATTCTTCTTTCATGCATTGCTATCTTTTTTATTTCTTTTATTTATTATTATTATTATTATTATTATTATTATTATTATATGGATTTATTTTCTACCCTTATACAAGGAAACACCATTTTTTTTACTAAAAACAAATGTTTAAAGGTTCATGAGCATTAACAATGAAACACAACTCAAAAGTGATGGATGCAAATAAGTCATAGATTTTATGATGGTGCAATTTATAAGTTATATTATCCACATGTGCCATTAATATATAGAAAGAAAATTCACAATGTACTAAGGGATAAAATCTCAATACTATGATCTTACCCACACCATAATATATTATGTATATATTGATGCAAATAAGTCATAGATTTTATGATGTTGCAATTTATAAATTACATGATCCACATGTTGCATAAAGAATGCAACACAACTATAACTAATATTTAAAGTGAAAATGAAAAATGCATCCCCTAATAAAAGGATTTTATCGACACCACAATGACGAACTTTTCCCACTTTCCCATTGTCATCATCATTTGCAAATGTCTCCATCATCTACCCTTATACAAGGAAACACCATTTTTTTACTAAAAACAAATGTTTAAAGGTTCATGAGCATTAACAATGCAACACAACTCAAAAGTGATGGATGCAAAAAAGTCATAGATTTTATGATGGTGCAATTTAGAAGTTTTATGATCCACATGTGTCATTAATATATAGAAATAAAATTCAATACTATGATCTTACCCACACCACTATATATTATGTATATATGGATGCAAATAATTCATAGATTTTATGATGTTGCAATTTATAAATTACATGATCCACATGTGGCATAAAGAATGCAACACAACTATAACTAATATTTAAAGTGAAAATGTAAAATGCATCCCCAAATAAAAGGATTTTATCGACACCACAATGTCGAACTTTTCCCACTTTCCCATTGTCATCATCATTTCCCAATGTCTCCATCTAACGTTTTTTTGTCAATGTCGCATTAGGATGAATATTTCCCAACGTCACAATGTGACTTTACAATTATTTTTTTTAGGTTTTACTTTATTAATTTATTATTTAATAATGTATAAATCCTTTACTAATACATACTTGTATTAATTATTACTGCATTAATATATTAATTATAATTTCTTTATAATATTAATGTATTAATATATTATTTTTAATATATTTGTAATTTATTTTAACCATGTGACGATTTTTTCTCAACATCACATTATCACAAATATTTATCATTGTCACATTGTGATGTGCCTTTTCCAACGTCACCATGCCACTTTAATAACATTTCCCAAAGTCACATTCCGACGTGCATTTTCCAACGTCACTTTGTGCCTTTAATAATATTTCCCAATGTCACATTTTGACGTGCATTTTCCAACGTCACAATATAAATTTAATCATTTTTTATTTTTATTTTACTTTATTAATACTTTATACTTTATTAATGTATTCTTTAATAGCGTAAAAATACTTAATACATAATTCTATGTATTATTAATGTATTAATATATTAATTATAATATATTTTTTTAATTTTTTTTACATTTTAATAATTATTTAGGTACTACATTATTATAATAATAATAATAATCTATTTTTAAGGTCACGGCCAAGTCAGCACACCAAATTGGTGTATGAGACCCCCTTGTTTGTGGGACAAGGGACCCCCCTCCGCCCAGCGATTTGACTGGTAAAGTCTACGAAGGTATACATACCCTACCCCCCTCTGGATTTGAACCTGTGACCTCTTAAGAAGAAACACATGTTCTTAACCATTAGGCCCACTCAGGCTGTATAATATGTCTATGTATTATTACAATATTTATGTATTATTATTTTAATAATCTTATTATTTTATTTATGTATTACTTTATTATTCTATAAATAGTTTACTATATTTTTTTTGTTTGTTAATGTGGCCGAACCTGTTGGCATTGGGATTAACCTGTGGCTTGAGAAACCGCGACTCAGGGGCATCTAAGCCGTCAAAATCACCCGGGGATCGCACCCGGCCTGAGCCACACCAACCCTTAACATGGTTGGATTTTTTTTATCCCCGCAAGTTTCAAACCAGTGACTTTTCAACACGGAGTAGCTTAACAACACACTCCATCACCAACTATCCTACACCTCGGGGACTATAAATAGTTTACTATTGATTAAATACTTTAATTTTAATACTTTCATGTAATATTATACTAATATTTATTTTTATTTTTTAAGATTTAATATAGTTTAAATATTTTATTCTATGAATTGTTTATTTATGTATTACTATTTTATTAATGTTATACTCTATAACATTATTGTTTTACTCTAATAATTTTTTTATTTTTTTTTATTGAATATACATTTTATTATTTATGAATACATTAATGTATTAATTAATAATCTATTTTTAATATATTATTTTATTAGTGTTTTAATACTTTAATATTGTAATTTGTATAATATTGATATATAATACTTTATTAATATTTGTAATTTTTATATTTTATTAATTTATTCTTTAATACGATTTAATTACATTAATTTATATAATATTATATTACTTTAATATTATTATATTAATATAATAATATTACATTCATAATCATATAATATTCTATTATTATTATATTTGTAATATTAATAAAGTATTTTGATTTTTTTTATTAATAAAGTTTTAATAATATTATATATAATGTAATATTCAATTATTATAATAATTTTAATATTAATAAAGTATTTTGATTCTTATTATTAATAATAAAGTTTTATTAATATTATATATAATATATTTGTATTACTAAAAAAATTAATATAGTGTTATAAAAAAAATTATTAATAATTATAAATAATGTAATTTTTTATTAATATTATTAATTATAAATATATTATTATTAATAAGTATAAATAATCTATGCTTATTATTATTAGTTATTATAAATATTGTATTGCTTTATTTGTATTAATAAATTACTATTAATATTAATATTATAAATAAGGTTTTTTTATTAATTTATAATATTAATAATATTTTATTAATAAAATACTATTAATATTATTTATTAATGTTATATTATTAATATAATTATTAATAATTATTCATTATTATTAAAAAAATTTAAAGTAGTTGTTGCTATTATAATAATGAGTTATTATTAATTAATAATTATATTTTGTACTAATTAATAATAATTATAATTTATTTATTTTTATTATTTATAAATATATTATTATAAATAATGTATTTTTATTTTTATAATAAATTATAAATATTGTAATACTTTATTTTTATTAATAATAATGTTTTATTATTAATATAATTATTAATTATTAATATTAATTCATTATTAATCATATTTATAAAGTGGTTGTTGCTATTAATAATGAGTTATTATTAATTAATAAATTAATTATGTATAATATATTAATGGTAGTCCTTAAGGCATGTCGGTCGTCAACTAGCAACAACCACTTTATAAAAGTGGTTGATATATGTCGATCAACGTCATTTTTCACATTTCCAAATTAATGACGTCGATCGGAGTATATCAATCACTTTTTATAAAGTGGTTGTTGCTAGTCATAAAGACAATCAACAATTCAAAAAAGATAAAGAAGCATTGTTATTAGTACATATTAAAGAACAACGACAGATAATGCAATCAGTCATGTGTAAGGTCAAAGAGATCAAAGGGCTCATAGAAGCAGTCAAAATAGAGAAAAACAATTCATCAGAAGACGAGAAGTCTAAGCTCTATGAGAAAGCAAAGAAAATACCACTTGTAGAAAGAAAAGTCATAAACAAATAGTTGGTAGAAGAAGAAGAAGAATAAGATCAGCCAACATAACCAAAAAATAGTAGTCTTGAACTACCAATGTTCATCAAGACCAAGTTCTATCTAAAGGTATGGTTCCGCCCTCCACAAGTTGCTCCCTATGATATTGACTGTATGATTGATTTTGGTTGCCAGTTGAGTGTATTGAGAAAGAATGTCATTCCTTATACTGGCATAACACTACATAGGGTGGCAAAGCCATAGATGGTGTTGAAATCTAGCTATTTGGTGAGACAGATCCAATCCCAATGCAAATTTACAATTTGTCATTCCAATTGAAGTTTTATGGGATTGAAAACATTAAATATGATTGCATGTTGGGTGTTGAATTTATTATTATGTTATCTCCTCTAACTTTAGATGATGTAAATAAGAAATTTATTGTACATATTAATGGAATAAAGGCCAGTAATCATATGTTCTCAGAAGGAGTTTGTAAGTCTAGGCATATAGTTAGAAGAAAAGTTGCAGAACCTGTATAGTCTGATATTTATGCAACAAATATGAATAAAGTGGATATATATATCCTTTATTCTTTAATGCATGAATCAATACTCGATCCAATCAAAGAAAAATCGATGAAGGATTGTACTTAGGGAAAATTATTTTCTATCACTAACCTACAATCCTCTGGTCAACATTTCTCTGTAGAAGGCTTCTTCAGCCTTAATGAGTCCCTTTTAAATAAAGGTTTGTTAGGAAGAAATCCAGGACCTCCTGAGGAAAGGATTAATAGAACCATCTAAGATTTATTGGGCATGTAGAGGGTTCTATGTAAATAAACTTTCAAAGTAGAAGAGAGGGAAAATGAGACTATTATTCAAACTGCAAGCCCTTGAATAAATCTTTGAACCCAATCAAATATCTTCTTCCAAATAAAGCATCATTATTGCAGAGGATAAGAGGAAAACCCATCTTTACCAAGTTCGACCTCAAGTCTGGTTTTTACCAGATTGGCATTATTCCTGATGATAGGCATAAAATGGTCTTTATTGTTCCACATGGTCATTACCAATGGAAAGTGATGTCATTTGGCCTAAAAACTGTGTTGAACGAGTTTCAAAAGAGAATGGAAGATGTATTCATAGAGTACCCTTGGCTTATAATTTACATTGACGACATCTTAGTTTTCTCCAAGAACATTCAAGAGCATTTAAAGCACCTCTAAAAATTCGATGAGCTCATTTTTTAGCATGGTCTTGTTCTGTCTGCATCTAAAATGGAAATAGGGAAAACCGAGATTGAATTTTGAGAATTCAATATTAATAAATGCCAAGTGTTATTGCAAGATCATATACTGAAAAACCTCAACAACTTCTCAAATGTAATTACAAATAAAACTCGACTTCGAAAATTTCAGGAATGTTTAAACTATGTTCAACCTTTATATAGAGGGTAGGTGGAAGACATGTTCATTTTGCAACACTACCTGAAGAAAGCACCACCACCTTGGGCATTACAAATGACAAAAGTTGTGAAAAGGTTCAAACAGAAGGTCCAATATTTGCCTCCATTGTCTCTTCCAACTAAAGGAAGATCCTACACCATAGAAATTGATGCATCTCGACACATATGGGGAGGAGTGTTGATAGAAAATATTGAAGGAAGAGAAGAAGTATGTCGGTATGCCTTTGGCTCTTTCAGAGGAGCAAAGTTAAACTACCCATCTAGTCATAAGGAGCTCCTATAAGTTAAGAAGGTAATCCATCATTTCAAATTATATTTGAACCTATCTAAATTTTTTATAAGAACTGATCTCAAAGTTTTTCCAAGCATGCTTAATAAGAGAGAGATTTGATAGACAACCATGCTATGATTCAAAAGTGGGAAATATGGCTTGGAAACTTCAACTTTGAAGTTGAGTTTAATATAGGCCATCTAAATTGCATGGATGATATGTTGACAAGGGAATCAAAACCAATAGATTTTTCTATGTTCCATGCAGAATCGTCATCTGCAACATCCTCGTCCAATAATAAGGATCTAGTTGCAGAAGAACAACAAAGGAATATTAGACATAAGAATGAGTAACAAAAGACATTAATATGATATTCCTAGCTTCTCTCAAATATCTCGAAGGAAAAGAACTGCTCCAGAGCATCAACAGAGAAAATGTGGAGCAACATCTCTCAAAAACCCTAATTGAAGAAATTAAAGAAAGCCTGTTGAAGATACAAATTTTAGAGAAGTGGGAAAAGAAGGCATTCTTTGGCCTTACTCCTGCACAAGAAAGACTCAACATGAACAGAGTTGGGGTTACATTAGATTTTGATGAAGATAACCTTTGTTGTTGTGATATTGGTGTTGGTATTTTGACAGGAAAAGATTATCACTTAATCTTACAATTGACAAAAGAAAAAAGGAGAAACAGTCACGTGTGGAGATACCTGCAACTTGATGATGCATCCTTGGACAGGATGGACTGAGGTCCTCCTAAAAATATTATGTCCCCGAGATGAATCGGCACAAAGAAAGTTTGAATTCATTCTTCATTTCTAGTCAGACTTGATAATTGCAGCTCATGAAAATTTATGGTTCAAATTCAAGTTGAAAGTTCCAAGTATGAAAATTGAAAAGTTAGATCCTCCTGAATACATTTCAGTACATAAAGGACCAATCGGGAAAGATTCTTTGGATAATCAATGAAGAGACTGAATTAAATCTCAAAGTTGGATCTTAATTCATATGTTCCCCACATTACAAATTACAAGGATTTGATATAGCCAAGTGTTTCATGAATTTCCTGTACCCACTCCCATAATTTGTTGAAAACTGGGATGATCCATATGAGAGCAAAGATTCTCTCACAAAGGAAGAGTTTCACAATCTCGTCAATAGGATGGAGGATTAGCCACATAAGCATGTGGGACCAACATCCCTATATTATGTCGAGCATCCAATGAGTATAAAATTTATTTCTCTTCTTTCTAAATATCTCTGTAGATTCTCTTATGTACATAAATAGTATCTTGGTTATATTGTCAGACATTTATTTCATACACCTCATGGGTAGCGATATGCTCCACTATGTATTTTCTTATTTTGTCATCCCCGTAGGCAACCTTATGCTCTATTTTGTACCTTTGTGTCAGTTGAGTTAGTACCTATTCAAGATCCCTATGCTCTTGGGACCGATGAAGGGACGAGATAACATGAGGTTGTCCCCCCATGCTCCAGAATGGTGATAGGTTAGTGTCAGACATATATCACCAAGAAATCATATGTGTTATAAATAAAGGCCTTGAGGTTCATTTTGATCATCGATTCTTAGAGTTTGAGCTCTATGTGTATGCTCTTTTGTTGCACCCCTATGGTGAACTTCCATATCATAAACAAAGATCAAAACTAAGAGTGTGAAGTCGGTAAGATGAGAAGTATGCTCAAGAACGGAGTGGTGGTAGAGTGTCATTTCCAAACTGCATGACTATGAGATTCTTAAGTTGGATGATATGAGCTTTGGTGTGCATATATGATCCTACAGATAGAATATAATATTTTTAAGGAGCTCGTATATGTATGGATATTCAAGGGACACAACATACTTTGGACAGATGGTAGAAAATGTAGGTCCATCATGAAGTGAGGCTTGGAAGCCACCAACTAAGCCATCTGCAAACTTTGTATGCCTTATATCTAGGACAAGACTTAAAGAGGATACATTCATGTATGGTTTCATTAAAGGGTTGAGTCCAAACTTTATTTCTCATATGTGGGCATAGGTAAAATTATATCTTTTTCCAAATCTATTACATCTTTATCTGACCGATTAAATTTGATCAAATCTTCTTGACTATTGAAGGGAATATCAGTGGAATGTGTTTAATGAGGGTGTGTGACTTGTAGTTCTGTTCGACAACACAGGTATTCCAACAGAGGACGAACACCTTCAGTAACCACTCACATAACCAGATCAAAGATCAACACACCAATGTTTTCACGTGGTAAAACCCCTACGGGAAAACATCCATGGCCCCAGCCAACGCAGCCACTTGGAGCAGTTTATTAATGCAAAGAAAAAGATTACAGAGAGATTTTACAAGAGAGTTTCTCACAATCAATCATCGGCAAATGACCCTCCATGCTCTTTAAATAGAGATCATGGACCAATCGGGTGTTAAGCCATGGATCAATGGCCGTTAAGATCGAGGAGAGTATGAACCATCGGATCACTCTATGTCGGGAACATATCGTGACCGTCGGATTTCCTAACTACAAATGCATACTAATGCATACTAAAGAAACACACTTTTACCTAACGACATATTAAACCAAGTATATCTTAACTAACTCCTAAGTGTCTAAATATCCTAACATCCCCCCTTAAGAACAACTTGGGATAGGATTGAAGGATTTACAATAATGGCACAATAGGAGAAGGAAGGAGGCATTAGAGCCTATCCCCCCTTAATGACAGCTTCCTGAACTCCTAACATAGATCGAAGTTTGGAAAACTTTGCTTCTGTAAGAGACTTTGTGAAAATGTCTGCAACTTGATCTTCTGTAGGGCAAAAGAGCACTTCAATAACTTGATCATGAATAAGCTTTCTGATGAAGTGCATGTGTAGCTCGATGTGTTTGCTACGCTGATGTTGAACTGGATCTTTGGCGAGCTTGATGGCACTTTGATTTTCACACCAAAGTCTGGTCGGATGTTGGTGCTGGAATCCAAACTCTGAAAGGATCTGTCGAAGCCATAGGGCTTCCTGACTTGCATTTACCGCTGCTCGGTACTCGGCTTCTGCTGAAGAAAGTGCAATAGCCTGTTGTTTCTTACAGGCCCAAGTGACAGGTCCTAAACCAAGGCTGAAAACATAACCTGCAGTAGACTTCCGATCATCAGGGTCGCCAGCCCAATCTGAATCAGTGAAACTAACCAATAAGGGAGTCCCCCCTGAACTGTAATGTATCCCAAACTGAACAGTACCATGAACATAGCGAAGTATCCTTTTAGCTGCTTTCCAATGTCTTTCATGGGGTGTTTGCATATATCGGGCAACAAGACCAACAGCAAAGAAAAGATCAGGACGGGTATGAGTCAAGTATAAGAGGCTACCAACTAACTGACAATACAGGGTGGCATCAACTTCAGGAGAAGTACAAGTGGCAGAAAGCTTGACTCCAGACTGGAAGGGAGAAGGGGTTGGTTTACAATCGTCCATGTGAAAGCGACGAAGAAGGTCACAAGCATACTTAGACTGGGAAAGAAAAATTCCTTCATTAGTTTGCAAAACTTGGAGGCCA
>JASDQU010310213.1:25942-89248 GCA_032191745.1 Picea mariana
CCGGATTCTGACTGTAATGGCCATATCTTGGGCAAACGGAAACCTTTTCGAGTGAAATGAAAAGTGTTCCTGAATGAAAAGAGTGCTCCGGATGCAATGGAACAGTCCTTTCAGCCCAAAAATGTACAGAAATGCCAGAAAATGGAGATGAGGCAACTCGGCTTCACGATCTCGATCTACAACAAGAGTGGGTCTTCAAACAGGCTCTGATACCATGTTCGACAACACAGGTATTCCAACAGAGGACGAAAACCTTCAGTAACCACTCACATAACCAGATCAAATATCAACACACCGATGTTTTCACGTGGTAAAACCCCTACGGGGAAATATCCACGGCCCCAGCCAATGCGGCCACTTGGAGCAGTTTATTAATGCAAAGAAAAAGATTACAGAGAGATTTTACAAGAGAGTTTCTCACAATCGATCATCAGCAAATGACCCTCCATGCTCTTTAAATAGAGATCATGGACCAATTGGGTGTTAATCCATGGATCAATGGCCGTTAAAATCGAGGAGAGTATGAACCGTCGGATCACTCTATGTCGGGAACATATCGTGACCATCGGATTTCCTAACTACAAATGCATACTAATGCATACTAAAGAAACAAACTTTTACCTAACGACATATTAGACCAAGTAGATCTTAACTAACTCCTAAGTGTCTAAATATCCTAACAAGTTCCACCAAATAAGTGTATACACATCTTTGTGTGAGATAGGTGGGAGCTTCTCATGAGCAATGTTGTTAGATTCTAAAATAGAATTGATGTTTTGATCAGAGGTTGAGGCTTCTAAGGAAGAGGTTTTGTGGGAAGTGACTTGTACAAGAGATGGGTCTGTGCTAATTTATGTGAAGTTGATAGTATCCATGGTGTTGATATTAAGGTATATGTGGGAGGTATTAAACCTCCACGTAAAAACTTGACAATAATAGAATATTCTGGGAAGCAAGAAGAAACCCTAAAGAATTGGACATAACCCTAGAAGACAATTCAGCTAAAGAAAATAATTAATATTGAGTTTTTAGCCTCCAGAAAGAGAAGTCAACCCAGACAACTAAGGAAGATCAGTATAAATATAGGATTTTAGAGCTCATTTGGACACACACAGCTTGCAACTGCAAAAATTTAGTGTGCACTGCAGAAATTTAGTAAGTGCACAAGTCTGGAGAGTAGCTGCAGCTGCAGCTACTGCAACTAGTATTTTCAGTTTTAGGCTTGGAATTTCTCTTGGTTATGGTACCTTGGGTTTAGGCTAGGAATTTCTCTTGGCTAGCTCTAGAGAGTGGTACGCTACCTTGATTGGATTTTGGACCTAGGGTTTGCTTCCAGAATTATTCTCTCTGTCAAGGTTAATGTGCTCGGGGGTGGCTTTGTCCTATGGTTGGGTGAAAATATTGCTATATTGTCTATGGTTAAATGAGCACACATATTATTTCTAACAGGTTACGGGCCCACACTATCTTTGGACAATCTAGCCTCTAGAATATAGATTGGGAGGATTTGCTCAGTTACAGTTGCAGTTGCAGTCAAAGTTTTTGTTGCAGCAACGAAACCCTAACCCTCTTGTTAAGGAACCTTAAGTGAAGAGCTTGACCTAATTCCTAGATAGCCTAGTGTGCCCTAGCCTAGTGCACCTCCTGGTACTCTTAGTAAGCTAAGATGTCAAGTTTGAGTTTTTGGTCAAATTCAAAGGTTGACCAAGTCAAAGAAGTCATGACTTACTCTATGAAGTCAGAAAAAAATTTAGAAGGGGATTCTAACTTCAAAGCATGGAAGACAAGTATTGATCTCATCCTTTCCAAAGATAAAGTGTTGGATATCGTGGAAGGAAATATCGTGGAACCACAGTTTGAATAAGGAAAAGAGAAGGAACCTCAGAATGTCGCAATTATGGAGAAGTTCAAGCACAATGACATCAATGCCATGAGTATCATAGTGGACTCTGTAAGAGACCACTTGATAACCTACATCTCTCATCTTGACTCATCTAAGAAAATGTACGATGCCCTAACTAACCTCTTCTTATTCAGAAACTTTGGACAAGTAATGAGTCCAAAGAATGCGCTCTGTGACATGAAAATGAATGATGATGACAACATAACATCATACTTGGTAAGAATATATCAGTTAAGAGATCAACTACAAGCTATTGAAGAAATCATTTCAGAAAAGGAACTGGTAAATATAGTACTCAATGGTCTTCCCAAGGCATGGGATGCATTTGCCGCAAGCATGAACACCAGAAAGGAGTATCCCACATTTGAAGAACTTTGGACTTGTTGTGTATAATAAGAATTGAGTATTTGTGCAAAAGATAAATTCCAAAGGAAATATGATGATCAAACCTCACAACAAAGTTCAAGAAATTCAGGAATAAGAAGAAGTTTGACTCAAGGAAGAAACCAAATCAAGAAAAGGATATGTCAAAAATACAATTCTTCAACTGTCAAAAATATGAATCATTGTCTTGAGTTAAAGAAAAGGAAGTAAACACACGAAACTATAGTTGTCGAAGAAAAGGAACCCTCAAATAAAGTCAAACAAGATGAAGCAAGATTTCTTCTTCTAAGTCAAGGTAACAATATTCTTCAAAGTTCTTGTACATACCATGTTTACATAGTTTATGTACATATCATGCATATCTATTTCTTATAAGATAAGATGTTCAAGTGAAATAATACCTATGGAAGAATAACAAGATAAGAATTGGTATCACAATGACTACAAGTCAAGAAATACACATGAAAAGATGAACTATGTTGACAATCCTTGGTAACAATTCATGTGGAAGCTATTATATAAGTAACAATTGTCAGATAAGCTGAAATCATAATAAAACTTGAATATACTCAGAAGAAGTCAAAACATAAAGAAGTCAACAATCAAGAGGAAATTAGAAAAAGACTTTTGACACTTTGCAAAAGGTAATAAGGATGCAGACGGAAGCGTGGACTCTCTTAGTTGGAGGGAGCTAATTACAGAATTCCAAAAGAAGAGAATGAATTCATGCATGAAGTGAGGATTAGAAGGGAGATAATGATAAATGATATGATCCATTGAGGATTATGAAGTATATGTCCATGTTCCCATTGAAAGTAGAAACCATGATAAGCAACACGTGTTCAGAAGAAGTCTTCTTTGAAAAGAAGCCTTAAAGTATCCTTGGTTGTCCATCTACATCCATGATCCTATGATGAAAGGAAGAAGTTGTAATCTTCAAGGCATGGAATCTATAGAAGACTCCATGGACCCAAGAGATAAAGAGAAACATGAGGAATAATATGAAGATTCCAAGAAAGAAAGAAAAGCCAGAACAACCAGTTATTATACCGAGACTCACAAAGACTACCAGTTTGGTTTGAACCCACTAGAAGCAATCAAGTAGAAGAAATGGAAGTTATGATAAAGAACAGTGTATGTAAGAAAATGTGAAAAAAACTTATGAATGGAATCATTGCAAGATTCATAGCTTCTTCTAGAAGGAAGGAGAATACTATGACAACAACTTGTTCTAGTAAACCAGATATACCTCTTGTAGTATCCATGGATTGGAATTTACATGTAAAAGATTGTTCTTCCCAATAAATAAAGTGAGAAAGAATCTTATACCAAAAAGAGACCCATGTATGCAGATATAAGAAGACCTTGTATGGATTCAAACAACTTGATGTAGAGTATCTCATATACAACAGAAGCGTGATGAAAACTTTCTATGACAGAGATAGTGTATCAAAATAGTTACTCAAAGTATGGGATGATGGATTGCTAATCCATGGGAAAATCTCTTGATGACAGAAGAAGTGCTACTTGGATATGCTTCAGTTTGAGTCTTGCCATGATATCATGAGCTAGAAGGAAACAGAAGTGTTGAATTCTACCATGATATATTGTAATGATCAGAGATATATGAATCCTTCAAAGAAAACCCATGTTCCATGACAGGCCGAAGTACATTGAGATCAAGCATTACATTCTCTGTGATGAAGTCCAGAAAAGAGAAGTGGTGTTGGACCAGGGACAGAGCTAGGGTTCAACGCACCAAAAAAACCCTAACTACCGGCCCTTTAGGCAACACCTGTGAAGAAGATAAAGTCTCACTCAAGGTAGAGGAAGGGGGGGTTGCAGGACTGAAGTGTCTACAACCTATCTGGGACACAGATCTATGATTACAACACTTAACAGAGTACTTAGCCAACAATATGCATTAAGTCATGATTCTTATTCACATCGCAGATTAACCCTTACTACATATCAGCGCAGTAGTAATCAAGATTAAGCACATCTAATCATTTAACACATAGCATCAGAGCAGATCTATCATTTATTCATATACAAAACACTAAGCATCAATGGATCTACCTATCACACATCAAGAACAATGCACAAAGAAAATATATACATACTCATCATGAAAAACATTGCATCAAGCACAACAACATATGATATACGTGGTTCACCCCAGTGTGAGGCTATGTCCACCAACTTCTTTTTCTTCTTTATTGATCTTCAATCTTTCTTACATTCCTTTGCTCCTATGCACAAAGCCACAGAGCCACTCCACAAAGGACAGGAGATTTGTGCGCACCTTGCCAGATCCTCCTTCCCTGAATTAGGTCAAGTCACAAAGCCAACTGCTGGATAGCTCAAAGCCTCTTACAATCACTTGCACTTAGCTCTGCAAGCCTTAACACATCTTCTTTCACAAAGCCAACTTGTTATGCAATAAGCCAATTACAAGTACTCGTAACCACTTCTTACATCACTTAGATACTTATTTATACATTACAAAAGGCCTAAGCATGGGTAAACCCATGGGTCGACATCCCATACCCGTTACATAAACCCTAAAACCAAAAAATCCCTCAAAATGGGCGAGATCCTGTGCTCTTTGCTTCGCCTGGGCACTCCATCTTCGACCAGTCTGTCGAAGTCCCAAAAATGGTCAAACACAACTAACGTTTCCACAAAACTTGGTCGAGGGCCAACAGCCCCCCAACACTCACCTGTGACTCATCCCGAGTCACTCTAATATGGGTAATACTACTTTGAAGGCCTCGAGCTACCTCAACTTGCTGCTTCTCTAGAGCCTCCTGCTCGGCAAACTCTTGAATGACTTGCTCAGTGATAGGTCTTTCTAGGAACTATTCCATTATCATGACCATATGTTCCAATTGTGAGCCTTGTCCCTCGATCTCTTCAAAAAGTGTGCAAGCTTCCTCCTGCACCAACTGAAGTCTATGTGTTACCTCCATAACTCTGCTCTGGATGGCAGTGACCTATTGTTGAACTACACATTGCTCCTGCGACCTGTCCATATTCTCCACTGCAGTAAGGATCTTCATTTGCGCTTGCATAATCGATGCCTGTTTCTTTGCCTCCTAAAGTTGTGCCTCTAATGTCCTTAGCTCTGGGTCTTTTGCAAGGTGCTCATAGGTTTGTGCACTTTGATTACTTAATTTCTTACATTCTAAGACCAATACCTTGATTCTTTCTACAATGCTCCTGGCAGTCTCTTCCCTCTGATCCCGCCCTTCTTGAGGAGTGCTCGGCACTGCTTGAAGATCTAACTCTGCTACTCTTGCCTGAAGCTATTGAATGGCCTCAGCGAGCTTCCCTACTTGGCTCTCGGTTGTCTCTTCTTCCATCTGTGCCAAGCCCAGCACAAAGCAAGGTTCTCTACTCACAACTTCCTTAACCATAGTCTACTCCACGAGCACCTGATCTTTCTCTTTCTGGATTTTCTCTCTGTCCCCTTCTAACTTCTCTCTAATGTCATCTTTCTCTTGTTACACAACCCGAAGTTGCTCTAGGATCTCCTCCTTTTCTTGCTTCAAGGCCTATATGGCCTTCTCCTTTTCTTCTTGGACTCAATGAAGTCGAATCTCTGTTGCATGTGCTAATCTACATAATTGGGTGGGCTCATCCCCCAATTCTATATTTTTTGTTGAGGCTGGCATAGTAGACCTTGCGCGGGTCGAATGTATAGCTTGTTGGATGTCTTTGAGCTCCTTCCCTATTCTGTCATACATCGACTCTTGTTTTGCTCCATGTCTCTACAGGATGTCTTCTGAAGCATCCTCGACAGTTCTGATGATGAGCTCGATGTCATCCACAGTGAGCACATTCTATGACTGAGGCTTATTGGCTTGGGACTTCTTCAGCGTTAAAGGTTTCTTCAGAGAAACCTTCCTTTTCTTTGACGTCTCGGTTGTTGGGTATGTGTTATATTCTTTGCATGTGTGTGTCTGTGGGCGTGTCAGATTCGACAACTGCATCTGATGATCTCTCGTAGTAGTGCTCTTTGTGTCATGTGTGTCAGGTGCTTCCTAGGGGGCTCCCAGGGGGGGCAAGTATGGCCCCCTGGTTATGCGTAGCGTTCAGGGCAGTGCCCCAAATTTTTTTTTGGGTGGTTTTTGCTATTTTTAGTGGTTTTCTAAATTAATCCCGAATTAAGGAATTAGACTTTTGGTATCTACGGAATACCTAAAAACATTGTATATATTGTATGGTGAATGGTGAAATTCGATATAATGAAATAAGAAAGGTTTTCCTGGTTGAGGGTTTCCGGTATAATCTCTGTGTATTATGTGAATAAGCCATTGATTAATTTATGTTTTGCTTAAGAATCTATATGCATTGTTGTACTTCACAGCTTTAAAACTTACATCAGCCTCTCTAAGGGGATCCTTTGGTGGTTTCACTTCGCTCTTTTCTTGCTTTTCTTATTCCCCTTTCCTCCTCTTGGTTTACTTCATCACCTCCTCCTCCTCTAGGTGATTCTGACACACTGTCTATTTTCTGCACTTCTTCCTTTTTCTTCTTTTTCTTTGCTCTACTCGGTCCATCATACTCAGTCTGGGTGACCACAGGACTTTTGATGAGGTCAGGGTCAGAGAGTTCTGCATCTCCGACTGGTACAAGGAACTCGGTTGGCCATTCCTTGGTTATCTCCTCCATGTCTTCGTCAGTCAATTTTTAATAAGACTGCAGCTCCTCTTTACTTTCATCCATGCGTGCAGTGATGTAGATGAAGTGTCGACCTGCGTGGAACTTCGCTAGCGACATGTATGTATGGAAGGTGTTCAGGGTCATTCGGGGGAATGATTCAATGGTGCACTTGAGCTGTAGATAATAAGTGTGGAACATTGCATTTGATTGTCACTGCTTCGCCATATCACTTGTATACCACAAGGTGGAGAACCTCATGGCCAATGGCTCCGATGGATCGACTTTCGGGAATGTCACTCCCTCTAGCATCTCCAAAGCGACAAATGCAATGAGAATCAACAACCAACTGAAGTGAAATTCGTAGCCTTGGTCCTGCGCTTCACGACAGTCCTTCTCCAACTCATTGACAAGGTAGCTCACCCAGTTCATTTGCATTCCTTCGAAACACTTCTCGACGAGGTCGAATACGAACCCTGTGACTTGCGTAGGATAGTTCTTTCTGACGAGCTTTCCCACTATCAGCTGACAAGCTAGGTGCACTATGCCATCCTGGATGGAGTCTACCTTGTAGCCTTGCTTCCCCTTCTCCACATCACCATAGGTCTCCTTGATACGTTGTGCCAGGGAGTGATCTACAGCCTTCCCTGGGTAGAATTGGTGAGGGTCTGGTCCTTGCATTCTCAATCCAGTGATTAGGTGGATCGGCACCGGATCCACAGTCACACGCCTATCTAACCATCATTGTAATGTTCAGGATGCCTCCAACGTTCATATAGCTTCACCGTGGCGAAGTGTCATTTGGTGTTGTTCTGCTATTCCGGCGAGGTTCAAGTTTTGCAAGCTTGCTTTCTACAAAGTCTCCTCTGGAACTTCCTGCAGTCTTTATAACTTTGTTTTCTTTTTGCTGAGCTTTCTTGTCTTCTTTCCTGTGATTTGAGTCATTAGGTTCCTCTTTCCATTCTTGTTCTTATCTTCTCTTAGCATAGTAACTTTTCACTACTGAGGGTATTTCAAAGGGTTCGAAGGTAACATATTTTCTCTTACTATTTCCGGGGTGGATGCCCTTCTCTCCTGCATGGATAAGTTATGTAAGCCTTCTTGTGTTCTTTCAACTTCGACAAATAATTCTCTGGCCCTCAGTTGCTTTGACTTGTCCTCTTATTCTTGTATCAGTCGCTCTATTTTCTTGGCTATGAAGTCCCTTAATTCTTTCTTTTTCTATTCTATAGCTTCTTCCTCTGCTTTCCTTCTGATATGATCTTGCTCAACCTAGATCTTTCCTAACAAGAGTGAAAAAAGGGTGTTGTTCCCCATCAACTTAATGAACTCAAATTCGTCTTCAGTCAATGTTCCATGAGAAAGCATAGGTACACTAGTAACTCATCCACATAGGGTTATCATCTTTCCTTTAAATAATCCTATTCCTCCCAATGAAGGAACCATAGCAGGATTTCCCAAAATTTCTCAAGTGATTTATGGCATGATATTCACATGTGTTTCCTCATCCAAAACATAGTCTATGTCTAATTCTCATATTCTTGTTTATATGCACTGCTTCTCTTTTAATATCTCTTGTAAACTGATGTCTCTGTGATCATTTAGTGTTTCTTTCACCTGTAATAACATAGTCTCTGATTCTTTCTAGTTCTCTAACATATCCTTAGTTTCTTGACCTTCTTCATAGTTTTATTGTCTCAGGTTCATCTTTTCAAGTTTATCAATCATTCTAGGGCAATCCAAAACCTCTTGATCAACAGCTTTACAACAAAGACAAATAGGACCTATACCAGGGCATTCTTTAGCAAGATGTCCCGACCTTCTGCAGTTATAACACAATGTCAATCCCCTCTTTATTTTAAACAATCCCCAACCTTTCCTGTACTGCACACTGGTATCACAGTGATGGACCTGCAATCTGCAAAAATTCATTCTAGGTTCCTGCACCCACTTGTTAGTCCAAAAATCTTTCTATGCATAGGAATAACATATCTTTCACTATTTCTATCAAATCTATTCAGATAAAATCTTCTTTATTCTAGTTGTGCCCTAGTTTTCAGAATAGGACAAAATATGTAAAACATACCTAGATTCATACTTTCGAAGCAAAAAATTCCACTTATCATACCTTTATCAAAGCACAAAGCTTCAAGATCCTACCTGTTTTCTTCAGATCGAACTTGTTTTTCCTAGCACAAAGCTTCACAATTCAAGTAGAATACTTTGCACTACAATAATAGATCTACACATAGAGCTTTCTCTTTTCTTCAGTTCCCAACAATCACAGTTTCAGGTCTCGGCAACGGAACCATTTGTTGGCACAGGGGCAGACCCAGGGTTCAACGCTTCAACAATGCACTAAAAAAACCCTAACTACCGTCTCTTTCAGCAACACCTACGAAGAAGATGAAGTCTCACCCGAGGTAGAGGCAAGGGGGTTGCAGGACTCAAGTGTCTACAACCTAGCTGGGACACAGATCTGTGATTACAACACTTAACAGAGTACTTAGCCAAAAATATGCATTAAGTCATGATTCTTATTCACATCGTAGATTAACCCTTACTACAGATCAGCGCAACAATAATCAAGATTAATCACATCTAATAATTTAGTACATAGCATTAGAGCAGATCTATCATTTATTCATATATAAAGCACTAAGCATCAATGGATCTACCTATCACACATCAAGAATAGTGCACTAAGCAAATAGATACATAATAATCATGAACAACATTCATCAAGCACAACAACACAGGATATACGTGGTTCACCCCAGTGTGGGGCTACGTCCACCAACTTCTTCTTCTTCTTTATTGATATTCAATCTTTCTTAGATTCCTCTACTCATGTGCACAAGTCCACAGAGCAACTCCGCAAAGGACAGAATATCTGAGCACACCTCACCAGATCCTCCTTCCTCGAATTAGGTCAAGGCACAAATTGATCCGAATTTTATGAGAAGAATGAAATGAACACAGATTATTAACAGGTGCTTAACACAAAATAACAAAGATACAGTAAAACTGGTTTTCTATTCAATAACAAAATAATCTGAAACTATAAAATGCAGTGGAAACAAGCTCGCTGGAATGGTGGCGGCTTATCTCTAAGAAGAGATGTGACGGTAGTGCGCATTCGCCAGAAGAAAATTACAATGAGGCTTTGAAGGAATTTTTACAATAAGAAATAATCCCAAAAACCCTAGACATCCAAAAACCTAACCCTAGGAGATGAAGTGCCAAAAGTCATGTGGGCCCCGTTTGGGTAAGCTAGTACATCAACTTCTCGGGGTCGTAACTTTTGCATACGATCTCCATTTTAGGCATGTGATAACCCATTGGAAAGGTATCACCAAGGAGATTCATTTTGGGGGCTCAATTATGCCTTTTTCTATCATTGAGGAGCTCGATACCGAAAAACCTTCATTTAGGCCCTCAAAATGGCCCCGGAGGTAAAAACTGCTAAAAATAGTAAATTGCCAAAAATGTCAGAAAGTTGTTTTGAGCCAGTTAGAAAAGGTGGGTGGCCACCTATATCCATATGGATCAATCCTCCCTCCTTAGGAAGCAATGGTCTCCATTGTGTTGAGGTCCCCCATTAGATGAGGAAATTTCTGCTGAATTTGGCCCTGGGTGAGCCACTTGTCTTGGTGCAGGAGCTGCCCTGCTTTGATGAATTGATAAAGTTGGATCCTTTGTTTTCGAGTGCCCTTGATCTGTCTATCCACAATCTAATCATTGGATGCATGTTGTATGCAGTCGGGGTTGAGCTCTGTTGGTGTCACTTGTTCTGCTACTTCTGAGGTGTCCAATAATCGTGGGAAATAAGGGCGAAGGAGATCCACGTTGAACACTAGGTGTAGGCCAAGGAAAGGAGGAATGTTGAGCTCAAAATCATTATCCCCCATGGCCTTGGTGATAGTGTACAGTCCATAATGGAGTGGGCGAAGCTTCTGATGGGGTTTTGTAAGGCGTTCTTTCTGCAAGTGTAACCAAACTTTGTCGCCCACCTGAAACTTATGTGGCACCCAATGTTGATCATGGCGTTGTTTGTACTTGTCATTGGACTTCTGTAGGATATCCTGATCCTGTTGGTGGATGTGTTGGATCCTCTCAATGAACTGAGTGGCTTTGTCAATGTCAATTGGAGCAGGAGATGAGTCAGCTGAGGTGACCGCAAGGGGAAGTGCAACATCTATGAGACCCAATGGTTAGAATCCCAACCCCACTTGAAAGGGGCTATGGCCGGTTGAGCTATGCAAGGCTCGGTTGTAGATATGCTGGACATAGGGAAGGCTCTCATCCCATGTGCGAGGGTTCTTTGAATCATACATGTGAAGGATATGCACAATCATTCAATTTACAACCTCGGTTTGTCCAACAATCTGGGGGTGGAAGGTCGTGGATTTGGTGAGCTTGGTGTCCAGCAATGACCAGAGGCTCAACCAGAATGTGCTAAGAAATAGACTATCCCGATCTAATACAATGGTTTGTGGGATTCCAAAATGTACCCAAACTCATTCAAAGAAGAGCTTGGCAGTGGCCTCTGTTGTGATGCTCTTCTTGCAGGCAACTAGAATCGCCATCTTAGAAAAGCGATCAACAACCACAAAAACACAGTCATTTCCCCACTTGGTGGATGGGAGGCCCGACATGTAGTCCATTGAGATGGATTCCCATGGCTTGTCGGGAGTAGGAAGAGGGGTGTACAGGCCATGTTTCTTAGTGGTCGGTTTAGCAATAGCACAGGCGGTGCAGGACCTGATATACTTGCCGACCTCCTGTCAAAGTTTCAGCCAGTAGAAATGTTTCTGTAGCATCGCCACTGTCTTTTCGACACTGAAGTGTCTTGCCACCTGACTGTAGTGGGCTTCCTAGATCAGCTTCACTCGCTCACTTGATGGAACACAGATATGTCCCAGACGACACAACAACCCATCCTTAAGATGGAAATTATCGACAATTGCATTTGCACCCAACATTTGGTAGGTGGTGGCGAAGTAAGGGTCTGTCTCGTAGAGTTGGGGCCATCCATATGTCTCATGGCCACAAGATTCTAGCACCGTGGTGAGTGCTGCGACTGGCGGTCTACTGAGGCAATCAGTGACGCGATTGGTGCTTCCTGTTTTATACTTGATGTTGAGGTGGAATTGTTGCAAGTATGTGAACCACTTTTGATGGCAGTCATTCTGCAGTTTTCCCTGTGTCTGTATGAACTGCAGTGGCTTATGATCAGTGTGGATGACTGTCTCCTTCCCAAGAATGTAATGTCTCCACTCGTGGCATGATTGCACAATGGAGTACATTTCTTTGTCATAATTAGGGTACTTACAGACAGTATCAGATAGTGTCTCACTATGATAGGCCACGGGGTGGCCGTGCTAAGTGAGAACGGTGCCCACAGCGTAGTCTGAAGCATCTGTCTCAATCTCAAAGGGATGTTGCAGGTCCGATAGTGAAAGTACTGGGGCTGAGCACAAGCGCTGCTTCAAATCATCGAACGCTTGTTGTTGGGACTGGACCCACGCAAATTTTTCCTTACCACCACCCCTGTTTATTTGGTTGAGGGCCCATGCAATATGGGAGAAACCCAACACGAACCTAAGATAGAAATTAGCAAGTCCCAAGAAGCTCTGAAGCTCACTGAGTGTTGTTGGGGCTAGCTATTCATGGATGACTTGGATCTTGGCTAGATCCACATGTACACCATGCTGATCAATAATGTAGCCCAGGTAATGAACCCTGTCCATGCCGAATGAGCATTTTTCCAAGTTGGCATATAGCTTGTGTTGTAGCAGGGTGTACAGAACCTGTTGAATATGCTGCAAGTGTTCGGCCCAAGTCTTGTTGTAAATTAGAATTTCATCCAGATACACCACTACAAAATTATTGGTTAATGGTTGCAGTATATAGTCCATCATCCTCATGAAAGTGGATGGAGCATTTATCAAACCAAAGATCATGACCAACCATTCAAAAAGTCCTTCCTTAGACTTGAAGGTGGTCTTCCATACATCTGTCTGTTCTATCGGGACTTGGTGGTAGCCAGACTTCAGATCAATCTTACTGAAGTATTTGGCCCCCGTGACTTGATCAAGGAGGTCATTGATTCGAGGAATTGGGTATCGGTTTCTGACAGTGATTTTATTCAGAGCCCAGTAATCAATACAGTGTCGCCAAGTTCCATCTTTCTTCTGTACCAGCACAATTGGGCTCCCGCAAGGTGATGAGCTAGGGCGGATGTGCCCCTTGTGGAGCAGTTCTTGGATGTGTCACTTGATCTCCTCATTTTCTAACAAAGAATGATGATACACTGGCCCATTGGGCAGCGGTGCGTCGGGGGTCATATTGATGGGGTGCTTGACCTGGTAGTGCAGAGGTACCCTTGTGGGTGAGGAGAAGATATTTGGGTATTCTTCCACAACCTTATTTACTTGCTTCTGCTGTGTGGAGAGGTCTGCCGCAGAGACCCTGGATGTGGCTGTGATATTTCACTTATTCTAAGAGCGAATCATGAAGAATACAAACTTCCTCATCTGCGATATGACCTTCCTACATTGCTTAGTAGAGATCAAGGAAATAGCACTAGGTGGCACTCTCTCGGGTATCCTGTACAATTTCCTATTCAAAGTAATAATAACACTACGAGACCTAGACTCATATACAGCATGACGTTTCCATAAATAAGGTTAGCCCAAAAGAACATCACAAACTTCGAGAGGAGCAACATCACACAATACCTCGTCTTTGAAGGGCTTGATGTTGTATGACAGTCGACACTGTTGGTTGACACAGAGATCGCTTCCTTGGCGGAGCCATCCAATGGTGTAGGGTTGTGGGTGCGGCATTGTTGGCAGGGCCAACTGCTTGACGACCTCTGCTGAGATGAGGTTCTTCTGGCTACCGCTATCAATGATGAAGTGTAGCGGGGTGCCTTTTACCCACATCTATGAATGGAAGAGGTGCTCTCCTTCTTCTAGCTCGTCTAGTTCACCAGGCTAGAGCTTGGTGGTAGCAACAGTGGCACTAGGTTCTACATCAATGATCTGTCTTCCCCATTCTGGTTCTGTCTCAGAGTCAGAATCTACATTTGATTCAGAGGCTTTCACTTCGGCCACCAGCGACTGCTTTGAGCGGCAGTCAGCAGTGTTATGCCAAGGGCTCTTATGGAAGTCGCACCACTTCCCGGTATCTTTCTTTCTCTTTCTGGTGTCCTTCTTTGCTTGCGGTTTGTACTGGTTGTCTTGATACTGTCCATATTTGCTCTGTCCTTTGTTCAGTGGGTTGGGGCTACCCTTTCTTGGCTTTTGTTGTGAGGCGTTCCCAGGCCCAAATTGTCGCGTCTTTTGTTTAATCTTCTGCTCGATTTTGACGGCATATCAATAGGTCGTGCCCAAGGATGAGATGTCCAGAAATTCCATTTTGGTCTAGATGTATCTATGCAGAGCACCGCAATACTTGAGCACCAGATGTCGCTCTGAATCTTTGATACCCAACTTGATGCGCAAGGTATGGAATATATTTGTGAAATCTGGCACTGTTTGGTCTCTTTCTTGCCGCAGTGTGGTCCATTTGGTATATAGGTCGTCATAACTTCCGACAGGGTAGTATTGTTCCTTAATAGCGTCTCTAAAGGATTCCCAGGTGGCCATGACTAAAAATAATGACATTTCCTTTGTTTCCTTTTGCTCACAGAAAGTTTCCCACCAATATTTGACATGGGGACCGACTTTGAGGAGCGCAAAAGTAATATTTTCTCTATTCGAAAATTTATGAACAGAAAAATACCCTTCTAGTAGATTCAACCACTTGTCTACAGCATCTGTGCCTATATAACCTTCAAATATAGGAATATCAAAGTTTATTTGTACCTTGAAGGGGGCGGTGCCTCCGTTCAAAGAAGATGTGTCTCCTGTTGGTAGTCATCGAAGGATTTGCGCGAAACTATCCATCATCTCGTTCCTCTGTTGCGTGAGGGATTCCTCAATCAACAGTTTGAAAGGATCTCCTGTCCCATCATCTTTATTTTCTCCTTCTATGGGAGGTCGCTTGGGTGTGCGAGAGCTTCTGTCCTCAAGAGAAACAAGCTCAAGACCCAACTCTTTGTACTCTGACCTCGTTGGGGACATGCATTAAGACGACATGGAGCAAACTGCTCTGATACCACTGATCTAGATTTTATGAGCAGAATGAAATGAACACATATTATTAATAGGTTCTTAACTCAAAATAATAGAGATACAGTAAAACTAGTTTTCTATTCATTAACGAAATAAGTTGAAACTATAAAATGCAGCGGAAACAAGCTTGCTGGAATGGTGGCGGCTTATCTCTGAGAAGAGATGTGACGGTAGCATGCATTCGCCGGAAGAAAATTACAATGAGGCTCTGAAGGCCTTTTTACAATAATCAAGAATGCCAAAAACCCTAGACATCCAAAAACCTAACCCTAGGAGATGAAGCGCCAAAAGTCATGTGGACCCCGTTTGGGTAAGCAGGTACATCAACTTCCCGGGGTCATAACTTTTGCATACGATCTCCATTTTAGGTGTGTGATAGCCCGTTGGAAAGGTATCATCAAGGAGATTCATTTTGGGGGCTCAATCATGTCTTTGACTATCATTGAGGATCTCAATACCTAAAAACCTTCATTTAGGCCCTCAAAATGGCCCCAAAAGTAAAAACTGCTAAAAATAGTAAATTGCCAAAAATGTCAAAAATTTGTTTTGAGCCAGTTGGAAAAGGTGGGTGGCCACCGATATCCATATGGATCACAAATACAACTCATGGATAGCACAAAGCCTCTTGCAATCACTTTCACTTAGCTCTACAAGCCTTAACAGATCTTCTTGCACAAAGCCAACTGGTTATGCACTAAGCCAATTACAAGTACTCGTAACTACTTATTACATCACTTAGCTACTTATTTGTACATTAAAAAATGCCTAAGCATGGGTAAACCCACGGTCCGACATCCCATATCCGTTACATAAACCCTAAAATCCAAAAATCCCGCAAAATGAGCGAGATTTTTCGATCTCTGCTTCGCTTGGGCTCTTCGTCTTCGACCAGCCTGTCGAAGTCCCAAAAATGGTTGAACATGACCAATGTTTCCACAAAACTTAGTCGAGGGCCAATAAGTGGTTCTCCAATATATCTACACATATGATCAGATAGCAGATATTTTGGTAAGTCCTCTGTCCAAGATGAAAAGTTTGTGTACTTAAGAAACAAGTTGGGGCTCATGGAGACCAATTCCTTATTGAAAAAAAAGGAAGAGATTACTCCCATGTTGGGAGGGAGCACTGATATGTTATTGATTTAAGGATAGTTATTTTTCAATTTGAAAAATGGTCCAGGATGAGTATTTCCTTTCAATTTCGGAAAGTGGTTTGAGATTTCTGACAGATAGGCATTTTCCAGTTCAAAAAATGGTCCAGATAGGACAATCATTTTCGTAATGAAAATGGTCTGATAGATTGTTGATGTACCATATACAGTGATTCCCCTTGTTTCCAATGTGGAGTAATGGTCTAGGAAAATCATTTTTCTTGGTAGTCACTCTGAGCAGTGGTCAAGTAGAATGGTTTGCCATGCCATGAAGTCATTCTTTCGAAGTTCACAGTTGTGAGCAGTTTTGAAGAATGCTTTGTTATGGAGGTTGGCGCAAGACAGTCATTTCCATTGGGAAATGGTTCGGACAGTCATTGCCTAGGGCAGACTCATTCTATCCATGTTGCACTATGATTAGTGTCAGAGGAATGGCCCATTTAGGTGAATGGCCCAGTTTCAATAATCATGGACATGCATTCCCTAGGGAAGACTCATTTTCTCCAGGTTGCACTATGATTAGTGTCGAAGAAATGGCCCAATTAGGTGAATGTTCCAGGCTCAGAAATCATGGACATTTATTCTTATGTGCTTGAGAAGAATAGTCCAGATAGCCCATGGCTGATGTTTTACTTACTGAGGGTAGATGCTCTTCCATATCTCACAGATGTGAGTGGAAGAATGGCGCAGATGACTCATTTTGTATCATGATATTGTTTTATGCGGGTTGATATAAGATGATATGATTGTTGTGGAGACTGTATATCTCTAGACAATAGATGTATGCTACTGTGGTGGATGTGTTCCACTAGTTGTGACTATGCGTCACTAATTAAGTAGTTATGTGCTACTTGGTATGGTTGTGTACCACTGGATAGTAGTTGTGTACTACTATGGATAGACACAGTTGTGTTCTATTGAATGACATTGTTTGGATTGCCATGAAGACTAGCAGTAGTGTTGGAAATGATTATCAGCTAGATGGATAGTCAGTGTGTTGGTGGACAGACATTCTCCAGGAGGAAAATGGTCTAGGACATTTATTCTTCTAGGACATATGTCTAGATTAGAAGAATAGTCCTTGTAGCCCATCGTGTGGTTCCAACATCTGTTGGAATAGTTATTCTTCTAGGACATATGTCCGGATTAGAAGAATGATTCTTGTATCACTTTGTGGAGTGAGGGACTTATCCAACATCATGCCCGATTACTCAGATGGAGAATGAATTTGAGAGATGATATAGTTGATGCTATCAGATGATATTGATAGTGATGATGGTGCTCGTGATTTGATCATGAGATAGCTTGTGTGGCTATGATGATGCTACCCATTGAATGGTATGTTTGTGCTCAATACCATTACCTTTATATACCTCCCTATCTAGGAGGGAGTGTTGATATTAAGGTAGTTGTGGTAGGTATTAAACCTCCACTTGTAACCCTAAAAATAATAGAATATTTCAGGAAGCAAGAAGAAACCCTAAAGCATTGGACATAACCCTAGAATACAAGTCGGCTAAAGAAAATAATTAATATTGAGTTTTTAGCCTCCAGAAAGAGAATTCGGCCCAGACAACTAAGGAAGAGTAGTATAAATACAGGTGTCAGAGCTCATTTGGACACAAATAGATCGCAACTGCATAAATTTACTGGGCACTGCAGAAATTTAGTAAGTGCGCAAGTTTGGAGAGTATTTGCAGATGCAACTACTGCAACTAGTATTTTCAATTTTAGGCTTGGACTTTCTCTTGGTTATGGTTTGGAATTTATGCTTGGTACGCTAGCTCTAGAGATTGGTACACTACCTTGATTGGATTTTGGACCTAGGGTTTGCTTCCAAAATTATTCTCTCTATCAAGATTAAGGTGCTCGGGGGTGGCTTTGGCCTATGATTGGGTGACAATATTGCTATATTGTCTATGGTTAAACAAGCACACCTATTATTTCTAACACATGGAGGGATCCATAATCTATAAATGGATCAAGTTAAGTATATAGTACACTTCACGAGGTTTAAAGGAAAGGAACACAAGTCTTAAATGTGGAATGGTCAATAGTCCTTTCAATGCTAATCTCAAGCTTACACGGAAATAAAATTCCTCACATTCACTCAGTGTTATACCCCTACTAAATGCAAGTATAAGACCCGATGATCCAAATGAACCTTGGGGCATTTATTTATAACATTCACATATGGTTTCCCAATGATAGATGACTAGCACTAACCTATCACCTTTTCAGGGCATGAGGGGACAAACTCATAATACCTCATCCCTTCGTCAGTACCATCATCGTAGTTTATACACACCTTTGTATGAGATATATGGAAGCTTCCAATGAGCAATGTTGTCAATTTCTCGAACAGAAATGATGTTGTGATTAGAGGTCAAAGATTCTAAGGAAGAGGTTCCATGAGAAGCAACTTGTACAAGAGATGGGTCTGTGCTAATTTTTTTGAAGCTAATAGTATCCATGGAGGGATCCATAATCTATAAATGGATTGGATTAATCATATAGTACACTTCATGGGGTTTAAGGGAAAATAACACTAGTCTTAAATGTGGAAAGGCCAACGGTCCTTTCAATCCTAATCTCAGGCTAACATGGACATAAAATACCTCACATCCACTTAGTCTTATATCCCTACTGAATGCAAGTATTCCTAAATCATATGAATACCTAGAAGCACTTAAACAAAATACTTCTCATTTAAAAAATGCACAGATATTCAAACCAGAAGCCAAGCTACAATAATCTTGCAAAGTTGAAGTACAGTAAATATGCAATCAACCAGAAGTCGGAAAAAAATACATTTGTAGTCAATTGAAATTTTATATTATGAAGATTGTAGAAAACACTTACATAAGCATTACACTTAGACACTAAGCTGACTATTGGGCTCCAATACCATGACAACATGACCAACGTGATGTTGAACCAAGCACCATATAATAGACATGAAAATTATACAAAAATCTCATATAAACTTGAAGAAAACATGAATTATAGAAATAAAGAGACATATTTTTTTTATCCTCAAGAACACCAGCAAGTGCAAGAGGAGAAAATAATTATTTTCTTATAGACCTCACACTCTTAATTATTATCTATGTTTCTAATCTAGAATTTCACCGTAGGGGTGTGACTGGAGATCATACACGCAACGCTCAAAATATAAGACCCATTGATCTAAATGAACCTCAGGGCCTTTATTTATAGCATTCACATCCAATTTCCTGGTGATAGACGAATGGCACTAACCTATCACCTTTTCGGGACATGAGGGGACAACCTCATGTTATCTCATCCCTTCACCGGGATTGAGGAGATACCAAATAGTTACTAACTCAAATGACAAAAATGTACATGGTACAACATAACTCGACCTATGGGGCCAACAAAACAAGACAATACATAGTGGAGCATCTTGTTTCCCATGAGATGTATCAAAGAAATGGCCAACAATATAACTAGTAGAAATTCTATACTCATTGGATGGCCGATAGAATATAGGGATGTTCAAACCACATGCTTACATGGCTAATCCTCCATCATGTTGATGAGATTTTGCAACTCTTCCTCCATGAAAGAATATTTTCTCTCATACAAATCATCCCAATTTTCAACAAATTACAGGAGTGGGTACATGAAATTCATGAAACACTTGGCTACATCAAATCCTTGTAATTTGTAATTTGGGGGGAAAATGAATTCACCCATGAATATAGATATAACTTTGAGATTTAATTCAATCTCTTCATTGATTATCCAAAGAATATTTCCCTATTGTTCCTTTATTGATTTTACTACTCAAATGTATTCAGGAGTATCCAACTTTTCATTTTTTGTACTTTCATCTTTCAACTTTAATTTGAACCATAAATTTTCATGAGCTATAATTATCAGGTTTGACTGGAGATGAAGAATGAATTATGAATTTATTTGTGTCCAGTCATCTCAGAGAAATAATATATTTAGGAGGACCTTATTCTAGCCTATCCATGGATGCATCATCAAGTTGCAGGGATCTCCACACATGACTATTTCTCCTTTTTATTTTGTTAATTGCAAGATTAATTGATAAGCTTCACCTGTCAAAATACCTGCACCAATATCACAATAAAAAAGGTTATCTTCATCAAAATCTATTATAGCCTCAAATTTATTCATGTTGAGTCTTTCTTGTGCACGAGTAAGGCCAGAGAATGCCTTATTTTCCCACTTCTCGAAAAAAAAAATATTCAATGGACTTTCTTTAGTTTCTTCAATTGGGGTTTTTGAGAGATATCGCTCCACATTTTCTTTGTTGATGCTCTAGAGAAGTTCTTGTCCTTCATGAAACTTGACAAAAGATAGGACTACCATATTGATGTCTTTATGTTGCTCATTCTTCTATTTGAGAACATAACAAAGTATAATGGCTTTGCTTACCTTGTCAACATATCGACCATGTAATTTATATGGCATGGCTTAAACTCAACTTCAGATTTGAAGTTGTTAATCCATATTGCCCACTTCTAAATATTAGTATGGTTGTCTATCATATCTCTCCCAACTTTAAGCATGCCTGGAAAAACTTTGAGATCCATTGTTATAAAAAATTTAGAAGGCTTTAGATATAATTTGAAATGTTAGATTAACTTCTTAACTATCACAAGCTTTGTGTGACTAGATGGGTAGTATAACTCTGATCCTTTGAAAGAGCCAAAGGCATACCCACATACTTCTTCTATGCCTTCAATATTTTCTATCAACACTCATCCCCGTGTGTGTTGAGATACGTTAGTTTATATGGTGTGGGATCCTTGTTCAGTTGGCAGAGAAAATGGAGGCAAATCTTGGACCTTTTGCTTGATCGTTTTCATAGATTCTATCATTTGTGGTGTCCAAGGTGGCGGTCAGGGATGATTTTAAGGATGGAAATTTATTTTAAAATGTGGAAACCTTGGCCAATCTGACTAATCCTTCATATGCCAACTATAAATGCTTGGCAATATTTTTGTAAAAGTATTCAAATTTCTAAGGATTTTATATAGTTTGTATAGAATTTTGGCAATTTTAAGGTAAAATAATTTAATCATATAGAATTTTGGCGAATCATTTTTAGAATAGTGAATCTTGTTTTCGGAAAAACCATGGAAAATTATCCCATGAGCGAAATTTAGCCCCTAAAATCATCCCTGGACTGGTGGTGCTTTATTTGAACGATGTTGCAAAATGAGTATGTCTTCACCTTTCCCACTGTAGAAAGGTTGAACACAGTTTAAACATCCCATAACTATTTAAAGCTGAGTTGTATTTGTAATTACATCCAAGAAGTTGTTGAATCTTTTCAGTATATGATCCTACAATAACACTTGGCCTTTAGGAATCTTCAGTCCTAGAAATTCAATCTCAGTTTTCCCTATTTCCATTTTAGATGTAGACAAAACAAGACCATGCTGGAAAACAAGCTCGTAGAATTTTTGTAGGTGCTTTAAATGCTCACGGATGTTCTTGGAGAAAACTAAGATGTCATCAATTTAAATGATAATCCAAGGGCACTCTCTGAAGACATCTTCCATTCTCTTTTGAAACTAGCTCGACGCAGTTTTTAGGCCAAATGACATCACTTTCCACTAGTAATGACCATGTGGAACAAAAAAGATTGTTTTGTGCCTATCTTCAGGAATAATGTCAATATTGAAAAAGTCGGACTTGAGGTTGAACTTGTTGAATATGGTTTTTCTTCTTATCCTTTGCAATAATGATGCTTTGTTTGGAAGAGGATATATAATTGGGTTCAAAGATTTATTCATAGGCTTGTAGTTGACTACGAGTCTCATTTTCCCTCTCTTCTACTCTGAATGTTTATTTACATAGAACCTTTTGTAGGCCCAAGAACTCTTGGATGGTTCTATTAATACTTTCTTCAAGAGGTCCTGAATTTCTTCCTAACAAACCTTTATTTTTGAGGGACTCATTAAGGCCGCAAAATCCTTCTACGAAGAAATGTTGACCAGAGGATTGCAAGGTAATGATACAAAATGTTTTTCCCTATGCCAGAATGCATTAGGGGACTCCAAAGTACAATCCTTCATCAATTTTTATTTGATTGGATCGAGTATCGATTCATACATTAAAGTGTAAAGGATACATCTCTCCATTTTATTCATCTATGTTGCAGAAATATGAGACTACAAGTTTTGCAACTTTTCTTCTAATTGTTTTCCTAGACTTACAAAATCCTTCTGATAACATAGGAGTATTGGTATTTGTTACATAAATATGTATCAATAACTTTCTTATTTACATCATCTAAAGTTACATGAGATAATGGACTAAGAAATTCAGCACCTTGTAACATCCCAGTTTTAATTCCCACAAATTATAATGTAATTGTATAAATGTGAATTAGGTTGGTGAGCCAATTTGTTGGGGCGAAGATCCTGTATTGATTAAAATGGGTGAGGGACAAACTATGTATGATGTACATTGAAATGATTAATAAAAGTAGTAATCATCGGTTGTGATACGAGAGGGATGAAAACAACATGGGGCTATGATTCCACAAGAGAGAGGCGTCAAAGGGGGGAATATTCATGGGTATTAATCCAATCTACATTTCCTAAAATTATTATTATCCTTGTGTATAACCTTCTATTTTTTTTTTTTTATTCCCAAATCCAATCAATAAACTCATGTAAGAGGGTGGGTGTGAGGAGTCACATCCCATAGTTATTGGGAGTAGGGTTTGAAGTACAATCATCTTTGGAAAGAGTGAGATTCAAGCAAGCAAGGGAGAAGAAGGAAATGTGCATGCAGAAAGGGGACGATTTTTACAGACAATTTTTGGATAGCGATATGAGAGTTCAGTCCTCGGAAGAGAACCGACCATGGTATGCTTGAAGGAATCTATTGTTTGGATAGGTTTTATGCCGGATATGTGGCATGTGTGCCTGTAAAATGGGATTTAAGCTTGTAGTACGTTTTCTTGTTGAGGAAATAGCTCTAAAGCCTTGTGAAGGTTGTTATGAGCACTCCTAGAGCAGTTGAGAGTTACTAGAGTCCCCAACTGAGATATTTCTTAGCCAACTGAGTGCACTAGAATCCATGATAAATGAATGGTACAGTTCAATGGACTGAGAGCATTGAATGGGGTACATTCCTTGGGTTCTATAGGTTGTGAGGAAGAGAGTTGGTGGGTTGGAACTGTTGTTGTAGTAGAACCTGGGTTTTGGGCTACTAAGTGTGGAGTGTGGATAGTTAGGAGGTCCAGATCTCCTTGTGTACTCATAGCCTCAACTTGGGGGTGGCCTATTGTTGAGAGATAATGAACAACAATGCCTATGCTTGGTAGTCCTTTGTATGCAGACAATCGGTTAATTATTATCATATATGTGTTTTATTTCTTTATTATGCTTATTATGTTGTGTAAATGAATATTTTTATGTTGTGTGTGTTTGTTGTGTGCTTACTAGATGCATTCACTTTTATACATGTTGTTAGATGCATGTTTAATTATGGGCATGATGCCCTTGGGTTATTCTATATGTATGGAGCATTTTTTAAATTCATATTTAGCTAGCTAAGTCCTTTTTGTAGTGACGAGATTCAACTTGGAGGCATTGAAAACATTAAAGTTTATTGATATTTTTTTTTAAATGTCCACTCTTGGATTAGATTTTTCCATCAGGCCTTGAATGGTGACTTAGTGCAGAAGGGGGACTACATGTGGTATCAGAGCCAATTACAACACTAGGGTTTATTTAAACTATGTGCTTGCTGGTAGTTTGATGTTTTCATGTTGATTATGAAATCATTAGGTCAAGGTTGTTAGGGAATGACTGAGAAGAGGGAAGTGTTTTCCTACCTTCCTTTGTAAATTTTGGTAAGGAAAATTGCTAGGAGGGTGTTAAAGACCTTAAAGGAATAGTTGTATCTAATCTTTAAACTGAAATGACTGATGCAAAGTTTTGCATTGTAAAGAGGAAAGTCGTGATTGAAAGATTCTACCTTTATCTGAAGTCCTTGTCTTTTTAGTGGCCGATATGGTCTAGCCTTGCTGAACAACTCTTTCCCTTTCAATTCAACTTGAATTAATTTTATGGTTGGGATGGTGTTAACTTAGGAGTGGAACATGTAGTTATGTATATTTATTCATATGTTAGTGTATGGCTTATTTTTGGTAAGATTATGTTGAAATTACTTTGTGAATGGTTAATGTTGTTTGCATGAAATGTTTGGAAATGTTGTGGTTGTTTTCAAAGGAAAATTTAGAATGAGTATGAATCTCTTATGCTTTTTGAAATAACTTTCTTGATGAAGCTTTAAATTTTTTGTATGCTTGGTATGAGATGGGGCATCAAGGATTCTACAAAATGATGTGCCTTATGTAGTTTTGATATAAATCAAAGCTAGTGATTGGCTTGTATTTATGTGCACAATGACAACAGTAGAATCCTATTGATATAAGTAAATAAGGACCTTTAAGGGTTGAACTCTTATCTATCAAGAAATGTAGGGCACTTCCACACTAATCCTAGAAGAAGAGAAGAAGAATTTAATCAAGAATGTAAATGACACAAGCAATCATACAGTACACCGAGATTTTACCCTGGAACCCTTAACTAGGAGAAACCATCATTCCTGTGAGATTTTTTCTCTCTTGTTGTCTTATTCAATTAGAATAAAAGGTGACATGCCTAACCTTGGTCCACAACTAAGACACAATCGACATCATACCCTCTTTCCTGCGCAAGAACAACCCTGCAGCCAATTCGACTTACATATGCATGACCAACAACCTATACCTACACATGCATTAACCTGCATAAGTGTATTACAGGATTCATTCATTATCCTTTACGACCTTACAACACGCCTCTTTATAGGATTTACAATAGGAAAAAACTTGAATATCGGCACCCAAAAAACGGTTACAGATCCATGCATATCATTGGTTACAAATCCAACAAATCCCAAGATTCTGTTAAAGTCGACTTCCAGGTCGGGTTACTAGTCGACCTTCATTCAATATCTAGTTGGCCATCTCACACCCACACTTTGACCTCTTGTCGGTTGAATTTTCATATATATCTTTGACTTCGACTTTGCTCGGTCGACTTCCTCAACCTTCGACTTGCTATCGATCCACCTCGACCTTCGATCATCTGTCGATATACCTCGACTCGAATTTCACTACAAAGAATATAATAACCCAACATTCTCCAACTTGTTGTCTTCTTTGCTGAAATAGGAGATTCCTGAACTTTCATTCACAGAACCACGACAACAATTCCCATTTCCTTTGTACACCAAGAGAACTTCATAACACTCACATACTTGGTCAACAAGTCTACTATGTTTTCCAACATTTCTACTTTCTCCAGTAGCACCTTGTTACTTTCCACCATATCTCTTACGAAATGGTATTGTATATCAATGCCCTTAGTCTTTGAATGATAAGCAAGGTTCTTTTCCAGAAATATTTCACTTTGACTATCGCAAATCACCTTTATAACTCTATGCTCAAACCCGATTATTGAACACAACCTTTAAAGCCATACTGCTTGTTTGCTTCCATAAGTGGCCACCATGTATTTAACTTCTATTGTTGACAAGGCTACGATCACTTGCTTCTTACCCATTCAACTTATTGCTTCACTGAACATCTTGAAGACATATCCGTTGGTCGACCTCCGTCAATCTAGATCTTCAACCCAACCAATGTCATCAAAGCCATGTAAATATACTTTACCACTATCACCTTCGGGTCTTCCTTGGTAGCATATAGAATAGTCCTTCATGCCACACAAATACCTAAATATTCTCTTGACAGTTGTCCAATGCTCCTTTCCAGGTGTCGACAAGTACATGCTCAACACTCCCATCGCATGGGAAATGTCTGGTCGAGTATAGACCATCGCATACATTAGAATACCAACAACACTTGCATAGGGAACATGTGCCATGTCCTCTATCTCTTCTTGTGTCTTTGGACATTGCTCAGCAGAAATCCTTGCTCCCATAGGAATTGGCACCTTCATCGGTTTGCAATCCTACATATTGAACCATTTTAGAACTATTTTAATATACTTCATTTGATTCAACCAGATCTTTCTAGTAGCTCAATCTCTCTTAATCTCCACTCCTAGAATGAAGTTAGCTTCACTGAGATCCTTCATGTCGAACTTAGACGATAGTTGCTTCTTCACCTCCTTTATTGCGTCCATGTTATTTCCAATCAAGAACATGTCATCGACATGCAAAGCTACATGTAGGAAATGCCCACCTTCTTCCTTGGAATATATGCAATGATAAGCTTTGCTTCTCAAAAATACCAAACTAAGGATGTAAGTGTCAAAATTTTGGTACCACATCCTTGGCGATTTCTTTATAGCATAAAGGGATCTTTTGAGTTTGCACACCAACTCTTTCTTTCCCTTTACTACTAATCCTTTAGGTTGTTTCATGTAGATTTATTCTTCCAGGTCCCCATGTAGGAACGTTGTCTTCAAATCCATCTGTTCTATCTCGAGATCAAATTTTGCAGCCAGAGACATTAGTACCCTAATGGAAGTTAGTTTTGCAACAAGAGAAAAAATATCACCAAAGTCTACTCCCTCGAATTGGGAATAATCTTTCTCTACCAGTCGAGCTTTGAACTTCTTGACTTGATCTGTGGCATTCATCCTTTTCTTGAACACCCACTTGCTACCAACAGGCTTCCTTCCACTAGGTAACTTGACTAAATCCCATGTCCCATTCTTATACAAGGATTCCATCTCTTCGGCCATGGAATCCTTCCAAAGTTTACCCTTTTCCGAGACAACTGCCTCACTGACCGACTTAGGCTCATCATCAATGGCAGATAGCACGAATGTGGAATGAAATTCATTCGAACTATACCTTTCAACCAATTTTCTTATTCTTTCCGACCTCCTTACCATTGGACTCAGTTTCTCCACCTCTTCCTCATATTCATTCGACTCATCTGAATCATCTTCTTCGTTCCTCAGTTCAAACCGCACTGTATCAGGATTATTCTGGGTCTGAACAACTTCCTTGAGCTCATATTTACCTCCAACTTCTCTTAAGACCACATATCGACTGTACATTGTTCTCCTTGATGTAGGATCCCAAAGTTTATATCCTTTCATCCCTTCTTTATATCCGATGAAAATACATATGATTTCCTTCTTGTCCAGCTTGATCCTCTTTTCCTTGGGAACTTGCACAAATGCATCATAGACAAATACTTTGAGGTGTACCATTGAAGGCTTCTTACCATACCATACCTCATTTGGAGTCGTGTCAACTAGTGTTGACAAAGGAGACATATTCACCAGATATATTGCAGTCTCAACTACCTCCTCCAAGAATTCGTGTGCGAGCACAACACCACTAAGCATGCTCCTTGCCTTATCCATCAATGTTTTGTTCATTCTCTCGAAAACTCCATTTTGTTATGGGGTATAAGGTGTGGTATTTTGGTGTGCTATGCCACACTTCTTATAGAAATGATCAAATTCTCTTCCACAGAATTCACCACCATTGTTAGTCCTCAACACTTTAATCCTCTTCTTTGTTTGGTTTTCCACAAGAGCTTTAAACTCCTTAAATCTCTTGAAAATGTCTAATTTCTTCCTCAAGAAATATATCCATGTCTTCTTGGAAAAATCATTTATGAAGGAGACATAATACATGGATCCACCAAGTGAAGCCATTGTAACCAGGTCAAACACTTCACTATGCACTAGTTCTAAAATCCCATTTGCCCTTGTCTTTCCAGATGTGAACCTCACCCAACTTTGTTTTCCATATATGAAATGTTCACAAAAGTCGAATTCTAAACCACATTCAGGGAAAAATTTGACCATACCTTTTCTTTTCATAGATCTAAGTGGTTTTTCTCCAATGTGTCCCATCCTCTTGTGTCATAACATGGTCGGGTCAATCTCATCATGTCTTGTCGAGTCAATTTGAGTCAACCTGGCTCAAGTCGAGTCGAGTTGTGTTTACATCGAGTTGAGTCGATTCATAGTTGAGTTTATTTAAGGGGAAATGATGTTGTTGCATCCATTCAAGTTGGCGTTTCGTAACAACTTGTATAGGGTACCAATCTGAACTCCTCTCATTAAAACCATCACACCTCTGAACATATTGCATGAATCCTTCTGAAACAGAGTGTGCACACCTGCATCACTCATCTTGCTGACAAATATCAAGTTTGTTTCCAAACCCGGAATGTGTATCACACCTGGAAGGGTTCTTTTCCTCCCATTGTTACACATTATTTTTGTCATCCCTATGATCATTAATGATGTAAACATATTTGTAGTCTTCAGAGGGGTCGGTGGCCTAAGTTCCTGAAGAAAGAAGGGAGAAGAATTTTTCTTGAGAAAAGAAGTTGCATTTTCCTTTATGAAAACCCTATTAAAGATGATTTTCGCATGTTGCACTATGGCTAGGGTGTGAGAACGCCTGATTCCTGCAGGCTGCACCATAGCTGGGTTGCGAGAGGTTCACAGGTTGCTCTATAAGCAAGGTACGAGAATGCTCATACGTGGGAAAAACAAGCATCTTCTCAATGCTTCTAGAAGGAGAAACCTCCATGGTGAGGTGGCATCTGAATGGTTTGGATCTTACTCGCTTTCATGATTTGGTGGGATGATCCTAACCTCCTCACCTTATCCTCTTCAGCTTATAAAAGGAGAGGAGCTCTCATGGAGAAAGTTGGCTTGGATGAGATTAGCTTTTTAGCTTTTGATTTTGGAGCTTGGATTGGATTGAGCTTTGGAGATTGTTAGCTTGGCTAGATGAGCCATTTTGTCAAGACAGATTGTGAATATTATCATATCTATGCTCTTAGAATTCTTGGAGTGGAAGTGTGTGGGGAACGAAGGACAGTTGGAAGGGACCTTACGACATCAAGGCCATGGTTGTAATCTCTCTTTCACATTTAATATGATACAGTAATATGATTATTTGCTATAAAGATTGTTGTGTTTTATTGTATGATTCCTTGATCACCTACATATGTTTATATTGAGTTTATGCTATTGCTATCACTTTGGTTGGTTGCGTTCTTTTGTAGGTTCATCATTGTATGAGCATTGGAATGGAGCTAGGATGGTGATGGTGAGAGGAAGTGGTGTTTAAACGGTATGTCACCTATCCCTCTTTAGTTAGTGAATTCAATATTTAAAAACTTAAGGAAGCGTCATGTTCTGGTGTGTTTTGTTCTAGATCTAGGTGGATCTAGGGAGATCCATTAGTGTCTGCATATACCGATTTATCCAATAACATCCATCATGCATTGCTAGTCAAAATCTTTCTCGTTCGATAATTTTGGTTGTTGAGTCGTCCCCCAAGAACACATCACCCCCATCCTAACATTCATATTCATAGAACCATTCTTTATGTCATGTCATACGATAGGATGCTCCTGATTCGATCAACCAAACATATTGATTTGATTGGGTACTGGTCGATGCCATATACTCATCACTACCCTTGTTTGAGGTCATATTTGTCTCAGTCGACTAATTCTCATCGACTCCAGCACTTACTTATGTTTCCTTCGATGCACATTCCTTTTTGTAATGCCCAACTTTACTGCATTTCTAGCATCTTCGTATCGATTGAACTGGGGATTTAGATCTACCCTTTGACTTGAAATTTCTACCTTTGTCTCTGTCTACCAGTCGACCTCTCACTACTAGAGCATCTTTGGTCAATCCTTCCATGTTCTTCCTCCTCATTTCTTCCGACAACATAGAAGCAACGACATCCTCTAGTGCTAATGTGGTTGTATTACTCCCAATAGCCACAACTAAGCTATCCCAAGAGTCTGGAAAAGAACATAATAGGTTGATACACTTCTCCTCATCAGTGATCTTAATATCCACAGACGATAACTGGCTTAACATAGTATTAAACACTTTTAAATTCTTGGTCATCGAACTTCCATCACTCATACTCAGAAGATACAGTTTCTTTCTTAGAAACAAATTATTTACTAGAGATTTTGACTGGTATAAGCTTCCTAGCTTGTCCCACGGTTTCTTGGTCGAATATTCACCTGAGACATTAAACAATACTGAATCTACAACAAAAAGTTGAATCATACTTCTTGCTCTTCTTTCGAGCTTCTCCCACTCTTTTGTTGACATGCCTGTCAACTGGGTACTTGGACAAATTGTTGTCCATTGTTCTCGATCCATAAGAAGATCTTCCAATTTAAGCTTCCAAAGCTCAAAATTCTGGCCATTGATTTTTTCTATCTCTTTTCTAGAACTGCTCGCCATTCTTTACCACAATCTTTAACATAATTTATGACTTATGACTCTTATTATACTTAGGGTTTATTTCTCAAATTCAAGATTGGAAAATCAAGATCTGATATACTCACCAAAGCAGAGAACCACTCTGAACACTCACTTGTCATGGAAAACCTAAGCTCTGATACCACATGTCAGGAAATGCAGGGCACTTACACACTAATACTAGCAAAAGAGAAGAATAATTTAATCAAGAACATAAATGACACAAGCAATCACACAGTACACCGATATTTTACCCCGGAACCCTTAACCGGGAGAAACCAACATTCCTTTGAGTGTTTTGATCTCTTTTTGTCTTATTCAATTAGAATAAAAGGTTACATGCCTAACCGTGGTCCACACCTAAGAGACAATTGACATCATACCCTCTTGCATGCACAAGAACAACCATGCAGCCAATTTGGCTTACATATGCATGACCATCAACCTATACCTACACATGCATTAACCTACATAAGTGTATTACACGATTCATTCATTAGTATTTATGACCTTACAACACACTTCTTTGTAGGATTTACAATAGGAAAAACCCTAAATATTTGTGCCCAAAAAATGGTTACATATCCATGCATATCATTGGCTACAAATCCTGCAAATACTGGGATTATGTTACAATCGACTTCCAAGTCGGGCTACCAGTCGGGTTACCAATTGGCCTTCATTTGGTCTATAGTCGGTCATCTCATGCCCGCACTACGACCTTTTTTCAGTTGACTTGTCGTCAATATCTTCGACTTCAACTTTGTTAGGTTGACTTCCTCGACCTTCGACTTGTTGTCGATCCACCTTGACCTTCGACCATCTGTCGATCTACCTCAAGTCGAATTTTAACGCAAAGAATATAAAAACCCAACATTATCAATCAAAATCATAACTCAACATGAATAAACTATGATAAATTTAAATATGATTTTGTAAGTATCTACGAAGCTTGGCATCGAGATTTTGTTATAGCATGATAACTTAGATGCTTTAAGATTAAACTCATAAGTTGGAATTTATTCTTAAGAATGGATTTTATTTTTTTTGACGGGGGGCATGACTTAGTATTAGCTCTCGGGAGAAAACGACCTTAGGGTTCTAGTCCCAATATCTTGATGAGGGCATCAAGATAGGATTAGTATTTTAAGGATTAGGAATTTGATCTCAAAATTCTTTTATGAGTATCTTTTGGTTGAGTAAGTATGAACCTCTTTTGCTAGTTGAATGATATTTTCTTGTTGAAGCTTTGATTTTTTGTTTCCTAGTATTGATGTGAGATAGCAAGGGTGTTACAAATTGGTATACCTTTTGTGTTTTTTTTGTTAAACCAAAACTTGAAATTGACTTGTTCATCAATGGTCAACAATGGTTGACAAGAACCTAATGATTTGGTGTTGGTTTTTGCATTTTTTTTTTCTTTTTGTGTTTTCCTATTGTATAAGAAGCTTGACAGTGATTTGAAAATGAAAGTATTTAAATGGCTATGCTTTAGAATGTGATCTTGAGGACTAAATATGTTTTAAGAAGATTTTAGATGGAAATTGTGTGATCCGGATTTTATGAGCAGAACGAAATTAATACAGATTATTAACAGGTGCTTAACACAAAATAACAGAGATACAGTAAAATTGGTTTTCTATTCAATAATGAAATAAGCTGAAACTGTAAAATGCAGCGAAAACAAGCTTGTTGGAATGGTGGCGGCTTATCTCTGAGAAGAGATGTGACGGTAGTGCGCATTCGCAAGAAGAAGGTTACAATAAGGCTCTGAAGGCCTTTTTACAATAAGAAAGAATTCCAAAAACCCTAGACATCCAAAAACCTAACCCTAGGAGATGAAGTGCCAAAAGTCATGTGGGCCCCGTTTGGGTAAGTTAGCACATCAACTTCCCGGGGTCGTAACTTTTGCATACGGTCTTCGTTTTAGGCATGTGATAGCCCGTTGGAAAGGTATCATCGAGGAGATTCATTTTGGGGGCTCAATAATGCATTTACATATCATTGAGGAGATCGATACCGAAAAACCTTCATTTAGGCCCTCAAAATGGCCCCGGAAGTTAAAACTGCTAAAAATAGTAAATTGCCAAAAATGTGAGAAAACTGTTTCGAGCCAGTTGGAAAAGGTGGGTGGCCACCGATATCCATTTGGATCAATCCTCCCTCCTCAGGAAGCAATGGTCTCCATTTCATTGAGGTCCCCCATTAGCTTGAATGATTTTAGGCGCTAAATTTCACTCATGGGCTAATTTTCCATGGTTTTTCCAAAAATGAGATTCGCTATTTTAAAAATTATTTGCCCAAATTCTATAGGATAAAATTATTTTACCTTAAAAATCACCAAAATTTTATAAAAACTATATAAAATCCTTATAAATTTGAATATTTTCACAAAAATATCGCTAAACATTTATAGTTGGCATATGAAGGATTAGTAAGATTCACCAAGGTTTCTACATTTTAAAATAAATTTCCATCCTTAAAATCATCCCTGCCCATTAGATGAGGAAATTTCTACTGAATTTGGCCCCGGGTGAGCTACTTGCCTTGGTGCAGGAGTTGCCCTGCTTTGGTGACGCGATAAAGTTGGATCCTTTGTTGTCGAGTGCCCTTGATCTATCTGTCCACAATCTGATCATTGGATGCCTGTTGTATGTAGTCGGGGTTGAGCTCTGTTGGTGTCAGTTGTTCTGCTACTTCTGAGGTGTCCAATAATGGTGGGAAATAAGGGCGAAGCAGATCCACGTTGAACACTGGGTGCAAGCCAAGGAAAGGAGGAATGTTGAGATCAAAAGCATTATCCCCCATGGCCTTGGTGATAGTGTATGGTCCATAACGGAGTGGGTGAAGCCTCCGATGGGGTCATGTAAGGCATTCTTTCTGCAAGTGCAACCAAACTTTGTCTCCCACCTGAAGCTTATGGGGCACCTGATGTTGATCATGGTGTTTTTTGTACTTGTCATTGAACTTCTGTAGGATATCTTGAACCTGTTGGCCGATGTGTTGGATCCGCTCAATGAACCGGGTGGCTTTGTCAGCTTCAGTTGGAGCAGGAGATGAGTCAGTTGAGGTGACCGCAAGGGGAAGTGCAACATCTATGGGACCCAATGGTTGGAATCTCAACCCCACTTGAAAGGGGTTGTGACTGGTTGAGCTATGAAAGGCTCGGTTGTAGCTATGTTGGACATAAGGAAGGCTCTCATCCCATGTGTGAGGGTTCTTTGAATTATACATGCGAAGGATATGCACAATCATTTGATTTACAACCTCGGTTTGGCCATCTGTCTGGGGGTGGAAGGTCGTGGATTTGGTGAGCTTGGCGTCCAGCAGTGACCAGAGGCTCGACCAGAATGTGCTGAAAAATCGACTATCTCGATCTAAGACAATGTTTTGTGGGATTCCAAAATGTACCTAGACTCGTTCAAAGAAGAGCTTGGTAGTGGCCTCTGTTGTGATGCTCTTCTTGCAGGGAACCAAAATGGCCATCTTAGAAAAGCGATTAACAACCACAAAAACACAGTGATTTCCCCACTTGGTGGATGGGAGGCCTGACATGTAGTCCATTGAGATGGATTCCCACGACCTGTCAGGAGTAGGAAGAGGGGTGTACAAGCCCTGTTTCTTAGTGGTCAGTTTAGCAATAGCACAGGCAGTGCAGGACCTGATATACTTGTCGACCTCATGTCCAAGTTTTGGCCAGTAGAAATGTTTCTATAGCATCGCCATTGTATTTTTGATGCTGAAGTGTCCTGCCACTCGACTGTAGTGGGCTTCCCAGATCAGCTTTGCTCGCTCACTTGATGGAACACAGATATGGCCCAGACAACACAACAACCCATCCTGAAGATGGAAATTATCGACAACTGCATTTGCACCCAACATTTGGTAGGTGGTGGCGAAGTCGGGGTCTGTATCATAGAGATGGGGCCATCTAGATGTATCATGGCCGCAAGAGTCTAGCACCGTGGTGATTGTTGCGACTGGTGGTCTGTTGAGGCAATCAGCGACGCAATTGGTGCTGCCTGTTTTATACTTGATGTTGAGGTGGAATTGTTGCAAGTATGTGGACCACTTTTGATGGCAGTCATTCTGCAATTTTCATTGTGTCTGCATGAACTGCAGTGGCTTATGATCAGTGTGGATGACTGTCTTCTTCCCAAGAATGTAATGTCTCCACTAGCAGCATGCTTGCATAATGGAGTACATTTCTTTGTTGTAAGTAGGGTACTTACGGACAGTATTTGACAGTGTCTCACTATGATAGGCCACGAGGTGGCTGTGCTGAGTGAGAACGACGCCCACACCATAGTCTGAAGCATCTGTCTCGATCTCAAAGGGATGTTGCAGGTCTGGTAGTGAAAGTATCGGGGCTGAGCAGAAGCACTGCTTCAAATCATTGAATGCTTGTTGTTGGGACCGGTCCCATGAAAATTTTGCCTTACCACCACCCCTTTTTATTTGGCTGAGGGCCCATGCAATATGGGAGAAACCCAACACGAACCTGTGGTAGAAATTAGCAAGTCCCAAGAAGCTCCGAAGCTCAGTGAGTGTTTTTGGTTTGGCCAATCACGGATGACTTGGATCTTGGCTGGATCCACATGTACGCCATGCTGATCAATTATGTAGCCTAGGTAATGGACCCTGTCCATGCCGAAGGAGCATTTTTCCAAGTTGGCATATAGCTTGTACTGTCGCAGGGTGTGCAGAACCTGTTGGATATGCTGCAAGTGTTTGACCCAAGTCTTGTTGTAAATTAGAATGTCATCCAGATACACCACTACAAAAGTATTGGTGAATGGTCGCAGGATATCGTCCATCATCCTCATGAAAGTGGCTGGAGCATTTGTCAAACCAAAGGGCATGACCAACGATTCAAAAATCCTTTCCTTTGACTTGAAGGCAGTATTCCATACATCTGTCTGTTGTATCGGGACCTGGTGGTAGCCAGACTTTAGATCAATCTTACTGAAGTATTTGGCCCCTGTGAGTTGATCAAGGAGGTCATCGATTCGGGGAATCGGGTACCAGTTTCTGACAGTGATTTTATTCAGAGCCCGGTAATCAATACAGAGTCGCCAGGTTCCATCTTTCTTCTGTACCAGAATGATTGGGCTCCCGTAAGGTGATGAGCTGGGGCGGATGTGCCCCTTGTGGAGCAGTTCTTGGATCTTTCACTTGATCTCCTCATTCTCTAACAAAGAGCGATGATAGACTGGCCCATTGGGCAGTGGTGCGTCGGGGGTTAGATCGATGGGGTGCTTGACCTGGCAGTGCAGAGGTACCCCTGTAGGTGAGGAGAAGATATCAAAGTATTCTTCCACGACCTTATCTACTTGCTTCTTCTGTGTGGAGAGGTCAGCCGCAGAGACCCTAGATGTGGCTATGATCTTTCGCTTATTCTGAGAGCGAATCACGAAGAAGACAAACTTCCCCGTCTGAGAGATGACCTTCCTGCATTGCTTAGCAGAGATCAAGGAAATGGAACTAGGTGGGTCTACCTCGGGTATCCTATACAATTTCCTGTTCAAAGTAATAATAACACTACGAGGCCTAGACTCATATACAGCATGATGTTTCCATAAATAAGGTTGGCCCAAAAGAACATCAAAAACTTTGAGAGGAGCAACATCACACAATACCTCGTCTTTGAAGGGCTTGATGTCATACGACAGTCAACACTGTTGGCTGACGCGGAGATTGCTTCCTTGGCGGAGCCATCCAATGGTGTAGGGTTGTGGGTGCAGTGTTGTTGGCAGGGCCAACCACTTGACGACCTCTACTGATATGAGGTTCTTCTAGCTACCGCTATCAACGATGAAGTGTAGCGGGGTGCCTTTTACCCACATCTATGAATTGAAGAGGTGCTCTCCTTCTTCTAGCTCGTCTGGTTCACCAGGCTGGAGCTTGGTGGTAGCAACAGTGGCACTGGGTTCTGCGTCAATGATCCGTCTTCCCCTTTCTAGTTCTGTCTCAGAGTCAGAATATGCATCTGATTCAGAGGCTTTCACTTCGGCCACTAGCACCTGCTTTGAGCGGCAGTCAACAGTGTTATGTGAAGGGCTCTTATGGAAGTCACACCACTTCCCAGTATCTTTCTTTGTCTTTTCGGTGTCCTTCTTTTCTTGTGGCTTGTACTGGTTGTCCTGATATTGTCCATATTTTCTCTGTCCTTTGTTCAGTGGGTTGGGGCCGCCCTTTCCTGGCTTTTGTTGTGAGGGATTCCCAGGCCCAAATTGCCGCGTCTTTTGTTTGAGCTTCTGCTCAATTTTAATGGCATATTGGTAGGCCGCCCCCCAGGATGAGATGTCCAGAAATTGCATTTCAGTCTAGATGTATCTATGTAGAGCACCACGATACTTGAGCACCAAATGTCACTCCGAATCTTTGATACCCAACTTGGTGCGCAAGGTATGGAAGATATTTGTGAAATTTGGCACTGCNCCAGTATCTTTCTTTGTCTTTTCGGTGTCCTTCTTTTCTTGTGGCTTGTACTGGTTGTCCTAATATTGTCCATATTTTCTCTGTCCTTTGTTCAGTGGGTTGGGGCCGCCCTTTCCTGGCTTTTGTTGTGAGGGATTCCCAGGCCCAAATTGCCGCGTCTTTTGTTTGAGCTTCTGCTCAATTTTGATGGCATATTGGTAGGCCGCCCCCCAGGATGAGATGTCCAGAAATTGCATTTCAGTCTAGATGTATCTATGTAGAGCACCACGATACTTGAGCACCAAATGTCACTCCGAATCTTTGATACCCAACTTGGTGCGCAAGGTATGGAAGATATTTGTGAAATTTGGCACTGCTTGGTCTCTTTCTTGCCGCAGTGTGGTCCATTTGGTATACAGGTCGTCATAACTTCTGACAGGGTAGTATTGTTCCTTAATAGCATCCCTGAAGGATTCCCAGGTGGTCGTGACTGAAAATAATGAGGTTTCCTATGTTTCCTTTTGCTCACAGAAATTTTCCCACCAATCTTTGACATGGGGAAGGGCTTTGAGGAGCGCAAAAGTAATCTTTTCTCTATTCGAAAATTTATGAACAAAAAAATACCCTTCTAGTAGATTCAACCACTTGTCTACAGCATCTATGTCTATCTAACCTTCAAATATAGGAATATCAAATTTTATTTGTACCTTGAAGGGGGCGGCGCCTCCGTTCGAAGAAGATGCGTCGCCTATTAGTAGTCGCCGAAGGATTTGCGCGAAACTATCCATCATCTCGTTCCTCTGTTGCATGAGGGCTTCCTCAATCAACAGTTTGAAAGGATCTCCTATCCCATCATATTTATTTTCTCCTACCATGGGAGGTTGCTTGGGCGTGCGAGAGCTTCTGTCCTCAAGAGAAACAAGCTCAAGACCCAACTCTTTGTACTCCGACCTCGTTGGGGACATGCATTAAGATGACAAGGAGCAGACCACTCTGATACCACTGATCCGGATTTTATGAGCAGAATGAAATGAATACATATTATTAACAGGTGCTTAACACAAAATAACAGAGATAAAGTAAAACTAGTTTTCTATTCAATAACGAAATAAGCTGAAACTATAAAATGCAGTGGAAACAAGCTTGCTGGAATGGTGGCGACTTATCTCTGAGAAGAGATGTGACAGTAGGGCGCATTCACAAGAAGAAGGTTACAATAAGGCTCTGAAGGCCTTTTTACAATAAGAAAGAATGCCAAAAACCCTAGACATCCAAAAACCTAACCCTAGGAGATGAAGCGCCAAAAGTCATGTGGGCCCCGTTTGGGTAAGTTAATACATCAACTTCCCGGGGTCGTAACTTTTGCATACGATCTTCGTTTTAGGCATGTGATAGCCTGTTGGAAAGGTATCATCGAGGAGATTCATTTTTGGTGCTCAATTATGCCTTTGGATATCATTAAGGATCTCAATACCGAAAAACCTTCATGTAGGCCCTCAAAATGGCCCTGGAAGTTAAAACTGCTAAAAATAGTAAATTGCCAAAAATGTCAGAAAACTGTTTTGAGCCAATTGGAAAAGGTGGGTGGCCACCAATATCCATCTGGATCATTGTGGTACCTATAGATTGTTACCAATTTTTATTGTGGAATGCTAGTTAAGATGGATTTTTGGTTTATTCCTTGACAATATTTAAAGGTGTGCATGAGTTGGCTTTAGAAATTATGTCTTCCCTAAGATTATTTGAGGTAGCAAGAGTGATACATATTTGTACATATTAAGTATTAAAGCAAAAGGGTATAATGAATTAGTTGTATTGGATGGTTGTGGAAACCATATGAAGGAAGGTATGGAGGACGTAGTTGTCTTATGGATGATAATTCCATATTGTCATGTAATTTATGGAAGTAACTCTATATATATGTATATGTTGAAGAATTTTTGTTGATGAATATCAAATAATAGTTATAGTAATTAATATGGTTTGTGTATACTTGAGGATTAAGTGGAATATATATTCACCATATGAATCTAGTTAAGAGTTGGATGCTCGGATGCTCTACTTATCTCATTTCTGAATCACAATCTAAATGTAATAAGAACTACTTGACATATTTTGATTGTCATATTATTGTGAGAACAATGGGTTATGCTCTTGTGTTCGTGCATGTATGCATGCTTGATTACCTTAGGGATAGGTTGTTAAGGAAAGGTTTGTGTTATGAAAGTAGAAGAAAAAAAAAGGATTTTTTTATTTAACCTTATCCTATTGAATTGTACATATAAGCTTTGAACTTAGAGTTAAGACTATATGTGATACCCATAACTAAATTTTTAAAAAAAAATCTCGTGGAATGCAAATATGCAATAGGATTGTGAAAAAAAGTGGCATAGGGGAATGCAAGAATGGTTTTTCATTGTGTGAATGTGAAGTCCAACATATATGGTTGATTCATGTAAATTGAAAATGTTAAGCATGTTGTTTTGTATGTAATTCTACAAATATTGATCTAGGATTTGATGGCTCTTTATGGTTGTCAATGAAGTTAACATAGGACTAGTTGTAGCTTGGTAAGGTTTGAAATGCACAAGAATGATATGGTAATATATGGAGACAAGAAGGGAAGTTGATAATTGATGCTTAAAATAAAAGTAATGATCAATATGCAGAATTGATCCAGGTGGATATCGGTGGCCACCCACCTATTCCAACTGGCTCAAAATAGTCTTCTAGCAACTTACTATTTTTAGCAGTCTTTCGGTTCCTAAACTTCCGAGGACATTTTGAGGGCCTAAATGAATTTTTTTCGGGATCGAGCACCTCAATGATAGCCATAGGCTCTAATTGAGCCCCCAAAATGAATCTCCTCAATGATACCTTTTGAATGAGATATCATGCACCCCAAATGGAGATCGTATGCCAAAATTACACCCCCGGGAAGTTGATACACCAAACTACCCAAAACGAGGTCCACAAAATTATTGGCTTTTCATCTTCTGGGGTTAGGGTTTTGGATTTTATTTATGTTAAAAAGGCCTTTAGAGCCTCATTGTAACCATCTTCTCGTGAATGTGAGTATCCATCACATCTCTTCTCAGAGATAAGTTTCCACCATTCTAGCGAGTCTTTCACTCTATATTTCTACAATTTTGTACATTTCGCTCATCAATAGAAATTGTGTATTATTGTATATCTGTGCCTCTTGTTATATATTTAATATATATCTGTTATATTATTGGCTCTCTTGCAATATCTCTGTATATTTATGTGTTATATCTTTGCTCTCATTTTGTGTTGAAAATAATCTGGATCAGTGGTATCAGAGCAGGCTACTCTTGATCGTTTTTCAGTGCATGTCCCCGACGAGGTCCGAGTATATAAATTTGGGTCTCAAGATTGTCTCTCTTAAGGAAAATCGCTCTTGCACACCCAAGAAACCCTCTATGGTGGAAGAAAATAAAAACAAAGGAGCAGAATATTCTATTAATGTGTTGCTTGAGCAAGCTCTCACACAACAGAGGGACGAAATGATGGAGAATTTTTCCCACATCCTTCAACACCTGTCGATAGTAATAGGTGCCTCTTCATCAAGAGACCACTTTGGAGGAACCTCTACTTTCAAGGTACAAGTAAATTTTGATATTCTCATATTTGAATGTCAGATCGATGCGGATGCTCTAGAAAAATGGTTAAATCTGCTAGAAGGTTATTTCTCTGTTCACAATTTATCTGATAAGGAAACAATCACCTCTGCACTCCTTAAATATCTCCCCCTTGTCAAACATTGGTGGGAAACTTACTGGGATAAAATTTTCACATAGGAGTATGGAATATATGGGGCAGAGCCTACTTAGGATTTTTTTGTGGATGCGGTCAAGAAACAATATTACCCTATTGGTAACTATGATGACCATTACATGAGATGGACCACATTACGTCAAGAGAGGGGCCAAGAAGTTTCAAAGTTCACCAATATATTCCATACCTTGTGCACCAATCTAGGTATCAAAGATCCTGAGAGGAATTTGGTTCTGAAATACCGTGGGGATCTACACAGATACATCCAAACTGAAATGGAGTTTCCGAGCATATCATCGTTGGGAGCTTCCTATCGATATGCAGTCAAAATCAAGCATAAATTTAGGCACCAGAACAATTAGGAGTTCAAGTCTGCAAATCCGCAACAACCAAAGTATGATAAATACAACCCTAATAAACAGCCTCCCGAAAACCAGTCCAAGCCATAGGAAAAGAAGGGTCACAGGAAGACGAAGAGGGACACTGAAAAGTGGTGTGATTTCCAAAAAATCCCCTAGCACAACACTGATGAATGTCACTCGAAACAGTCATTGGTGGCCGAGATCAAAGACAAAGATCTGAACCTGGATTCAGAATATAATTTAGAAAACACTAGCAATATACAGATCATCGACGTAGACCCCATTGTTATTGTCACGACCGCAACAATTCAACTAGAAGAACCAACAGATCTTGAAGAGGGGGAATGACTTTTTCATTCATGGATGTGGGTGAAGGGCACCCGAATGCATTTTATTGTTGATAGTGGAAGTTAGAAGAACCTCATCTCAGTAGAGGTCGTCAAACAGTTGGGATTTTTGACAACACCACACCCACAACCATACAACATTGGGCTGCTTCGCCAAGGACGATATCTTCATGTCAGCCAACAATGTCGATTGTCATACAAAATCCAAGCCTTCAAGGATGAGATATTATGTGATGTTTCCCCATTGGATGTATGTGATGTTCTTTTAGGCCAGCCATATATGTGGAAGCATGATGTTATTTATGAGACTCAACCTCATAGTGTTATTGTTACTCTTGGGGGTCATCTCTATAGGATACCAAAGGTAGTTCCAATTATTATCCCACCTAAACAGTGCCACAAGGTAGTATCTCATACTACAAAATTCAGCTTCTTCACAATCTATTCAAAAGGTGAATAGAAGGACACTACAACCATTGCAGCCTCGATCCAAGCACCTTCTATCCAACAGAAGCATGTCAAAAATATTGCAGCAAAGCGTAAGGATTCCTTCTAAACATAGGAATCTCATGTAGCCAGACTGGATAAAAAGGTACAAACCTTCCAGCCACAAGTTTGTGACAACCTTCAACAAGCTAAGCAATGCACCTTCTCTAGCAAGGCAAGCAGCTCATCAAGATGCAGATTCAGTAAACGATTTTCCATCTCCCCTGGACACTCAATGCAATGGAGAAAATTGATTCCTAAGGAGGGAGGATTGATCCAGGTGGGTATCGATGACCACCCACCTATTCCAACTGGCTCAAAACAGTCTTTTGGAAATTTACTATTTTTTAGCAATTTTTTGGTTCCTAAACTTCTGGGGCCATTTTGAGGGCCTAAATAAAGTTTTTTCGGGATAAATCACCTCAATGATCGCAAAAGGCTCTAATTGAGACAAAAAATTAATATCCTCGACAATACCTTTCCAGCGGGCTATCGTGTGCCCCAAACGGAGATCGTATGCCAAAGTTACGCCCCCGGGAAGTTGATACACCAAACTACCCAAAACAGGGTCCACAAAATTGTTGGCTTTTCATCTTCAAGGGTTAGGGTTTTGGATTTTAGTTATGTTAAAAATGTCTTTAGAGCCTCATTGTAACCATATTATTGTGAATGTGAGTAGTCGTCAGATCTCTTCTCAGAGATAAGCTACCACCATTCTAGCGAGTCTTTCACTATGTATTTCTACAATTTTGTTCATTTTGCTCATTAATAGAAATTGTGTATTGTTGTATATTTTTTCCTTTTGGACCTTGACCAAGTTTTGGAGAACCTTGGTCATGTTTGACCAATTTTTGGGACTTCAACAGGCTGGTCAAAGGCGGAGCGCAAGGCGAAGTGGAGATCACAGAATCTTGACCCCTTCTTAGGGATTTTTTGGGTTTAGGGTTTATATAATGGGTATGGGATGTCGACCCGTGGTTTTACCCATGCTTAGGCCCTTTTGTAATGTATAAATAGAAAGTTAGGCGATGTAAGTAGGAGAGACCTAGATGCGTAATGTGGTCGGTGAGCTAAGTGCGAACGGTTGTGGGTGCTTCGTGCATACTGTATGTTAATAACTTGTAGAGCTAAGTGCAGGTGATTGTAAGAAGCTTGCATGCAGATTGTAAGAAGGCTTTGTTCTTGGACCTAGATCGGAGAAGGAGGATATGGCAAGGTGCGCGCAGATCTCCTGTCCTATGTGGAGTGGATTCTTGTGGCTTTGTGCTTGTAAAATATTGAAAAAAGACAATAAAGAAAGAGAAGAGTTGGTAGACGTAGCCCCACACTGGGGTGAACCACGTATATCATGTGTTATGGTTTCTTTGTTCATTATAGTTGCTATTTTATTGATGTGATTTATGCTTATTGAAATGATATATGTTAGATGCATCTGATATAGTAGCGTAATGCTTAGTAATGAGAATGAATGCTAGATCTGATCTATTTCTATATGCTAAGTGCTAGATGTATTAGATCTTGTTAAAATAATGTGTTGCTATGTAACTAGGCTTTCGACCTGCGATGTGAATTAGAGTTAAATATTGATGAATGTTAACTGTTAAGTGCTATGTTAGTGTTGTAATCACATATCTGTGTCCCATCTAGGTTGTAGACACTTGAGTCCTGCAACCACCCCTGCCTCTACCTCGAGTGATACTTCATCTGCTTCGCAAGTGTTGTCGAAAGGGTCGGTAGTTAGGGTTTTGTTGGTGCATTGTTGAAGCATCGAACCCTGGGTCTGCCCCTGTGCCAACAAATGGTTCCGGTGCTGGAATCTGAAACTATGATTGCTGGGAATTGAAGAAAAGAAAGCTTTGTGTGTAGATCTACAGATCTAGTGTGCAATATTCTACTTGACTTGCGAAGCTCTGTGCTAAGAAGGGAGCCAGACCTAAAGAAAAGAGGTAAGATTTTAAAGATTTGTGCTCTGATAAAGGTAAGATAAGTGAAAATTTTTGTTTCGAAAGAATGGATCTAGGTATGTCTAATATATTTTCTCCTAGTCTAGAAACTAGGGCAGATCTAGAAGAAAGAATATTGGATATGAGTATATCTGATAAGAATAGTGAAGGATATGTTATTCCTATGCATAGAAAGAATGTTTGGACTAAAAAATGAATGCAGGATCATAGAAAGAATTTTTTGCAGGTTAGTTACTGTGATCCCAGTGTGCAGTACAGGAAAGGTTGGGGATCATTTAAAAGAAAGAGAGGATTAACTCTTTGTTATAGTTGCAGAAGACTAGGACATCTTGATAAGGAATTACCTTGTAGAGGTCCTAGTTGTCTTTGTTGTAAATCTATGGACCATGAAGTTTTGGATTGCCCTAGAATGATTGATAAAGTTGAAAAGATAAATATGAGACAAGAAAACCATGAGACAGACCAAGAAACTAAGGATATGATAAAACCCCAAAAACAATCAGAGACTGTATTATTATAGATAAAAGAAACCCTGAATGATCACAGAGATATCAACTTATCAAAGATCTTAAAAGAGAACAAGTGCATAGAAACAAGAATAGAAGACTTCGACATATACTGTGTTCTGGATGAGGAAACCTAGATGAATATCATGATAGAAAGAACTTGGGAAATTTTGGGAAAGCCTGTTATGGTTCCTTCATTAGGAGGAATAGGATTATTTAGAGGAAAGTTGATAAACCTATGTGGAAGACTTACCTAGACATCTATGAGTGCTCATGGAACTTTGACAGAAGAAGAATTTGAAATCGTTAAATTTGTTGAGAACAATGCCCCATTTTCTATTTTGCTAGGAAAAACCTAGATTGAGAAAGATCAGACACGAAGGAAACAAGAAGAGGACGATCTAGAACAGAAAAAGCAACTAAGGGATTTCATGGCTAGGAGAATAGTGCACTTACTGAAAGTACAAGAGGACCAATTGAAACTACTGAGGACCAGAGATCTGGATGTTTAAGCCGAAAGAACACAGGAAGACTTGAAACAACTATCTGTACAAGAGAGTTGAACACCTACCCCAAAAATAGAAGAAGTATTACTCTTAGAACCCTTGAAAAACCCTCCACAATGTGAATTTACTATGCCAAGAGGAGATAATAACAATAATGGAAAGAGGAAACCAGTGACTCAGATTACAGGAAAGAAAGCCAGAAAGCTCAGCAAGAAGAAAGCAAAGTTAGAAAATTTATAGGAAGTTCCAGGAAGAAATTCACAGAAGGAAGGCTTGCAGAACTGGAAGTTCGTTGAGATATTAGAACACAGAATAATGGCACTTTACCACAGAGAAGCAATATGATCGTTGGAGGTGTCCTGACCATTAGCTCGACACTCCAGAATGGCTTGAACCGTAGTTATGGCCTAAAATATCACCATTAGACCATTGGGACTGTGCCATAACGGATGGAATTGCATTGATTGAAGCATTCCTGCCCATTGGAAGAGTTCGTTATGACATTTTCTATTTATCCCGTCGTGCGTTGCATCGAGAACACTTTTTGCCAATTATGATTATTCGAGCCCACAAAGAACTAGTTTCTTTCGCACAGTGCCTATTGAGAGCTTGCCACCCATTCTGTTACATCGAGTATTTGATCATCGACCTGAGATCCCTGATTTTGAGCGTGCATGTTGAGTGACTTCAAAGAAGTAGAGAAATTCGTCGAAGAGATCCTCATAGACCTCATGGCTAGAAAGGTCATGTCTACAGGAGTCCAAGCCTCATCGACAAGAGGAGTGCAAGCATCCCTATCGACTGCTTGTGGATCTAGACCATTGAGCCATCAGAACCCTTAGCTGAGAAGTTCACCACGCTCTGGTATTCAAGCGACATGGTGAAACAATGGCAGTCAAACATGGTGTTCCACACCTACTACATGCAGTTGAAGAGGGCTATTGAGTCTTTCCCTCGGATGACGCCGAACACCCTGCATAGGTTCAGACCATTTGTGAAGTTTCGTGTAGATAGAAATTTTATTTATATCACTGCGTGTGTAGACAAACACAAAGAAGAGTTGCAGAGTTACTATAAACTCACAAAGCAAGACATGGAAGAAATCACTAAGGAATGGCATGCAGATTTCCTTATCCCAGTCAACCAGGCAAAAACCTCATTGGAAGTATGGTGGTTACTCGCAAAGAGTATGATGTACCCAGTAGTAGCATAAGGAAGAAAAAGGAAGAGGTACAGGAACTGAACAGCGCATCAGAAGAGACTGCTTCAAACTCACCTGGAGGGGGAGATGATGATGAAGTAGACAAAGAAGAGGACAAAAGAGAAGAAGACAAGTAGAAACAAGGTGAAGTAACACCACCTAGGGACCCTATTGGCGACGCTGATACCTCCAAGAAAAGAAAAGTTTCCCCCACGAAACCTACATTGCAGAAGAAGTCCAAAGCTACTAAACCACATATGTAGACTCTGCTAACAATGGATGACATAGATTTAATCATCATCGTTGTCTCAGATACCTCAAAAGACATCTTACAGTGCAATGAAGCCAAACAAGAGACCATGTATGAAAGAATTGAAACAGAGATGAAATGGGTACAACAAGCCCTCTACTCTAGCCGCGCAATGTCTATTGCACCCCCATCATCAGAAGGAACAGAGTTGGGAGATGAACCTGCCCATTTACACCAAATAATAGATGCGACCAAAGCTCACCTTCATCATGTTCAGGAACAAAAATAACAGGCCACAGAGGCCTTAAAGCATGCAAAAGAGGAAGCCAGAGAACAACGTCGGGTTGCACAACAGGAAAAAGATGACATCCAATCCAAGTTTGCAGAGGATAGAGCACAGATCCAGAAGGAGAAGGAACAGTTGCTCGTATATCTTATTGGAGTTAAAGAAGCAGTCACGAGAGCACTTTTGTCTGTGACGGGCTTAGAACAGATGGAAGAAGATCCAGTGAAAATTCAAGTAGGGAAGCTTGTTGAATCCATTCAGTAGCTCCAATAGAGGATAGTATAACTAGAGTTACAAGCAGTGTCAAGCACTCCACAGGAAGTGTGATACCAGAGAGAAGAAACAGCCTGAAGCACAGTCCAGATAATCAAGGCATTGGCTTTAGAATGTAAACAGCTCAGCAGTCGAAGTGCACAGACTTACGAGCACCTTTCATAGGACCCTGAAATAAGGACACTAGAGTCACAGCTTCAGGAGGCCAAGCAGTAAGAAACAACAGTGCAAGCGCAGTTGAAGCCACTACCAATGGACGAGAGGATGAAACGATCCTAGGAACAATGCATAGCTCAGCAACAAGTCCATGCTATCCAGAGCAAGGTCATGGAAGTGACTCAGCAAATCCAGCCAATGCAGGATGCAGCTTGCATACTTTTTGAGGCAATTGAAGGACGAGGTGCAGAACTGGAACAAGTGGTCACCACAGTGGAACAACACTTGGAAGGACCTATGACGGAGAAGGTTATTCAAGAATTCGTCGAGAAGGAGGCTCTGGCGAAGCAACAAGTCGAAGCATCTCGAGTCAAGATTGATGCATTTGAGGTAGAGTTACCCATATCAAAGTGATTTGGGATGAGTCACGGGTGAGTGTTGGGGGCTTGCTAGCCCTTGACCAAGTTTTGGAGAACCTTGGTCATGTTTGACCAATTTTTGGGACTTCGACAGGCTGGTCAAAGGTGGAGCACAAGGCAAAGTGGAGATCGCAGAATCTCGGCCCCTTCTTAGGGAATTTTTGGGTTTAGGGTTTATGTAATGGGTATGGGATGTCGGCCCATGGGTTTACCCATGTTTAGGCCCTTTTGTGATGTGTAAATAGAAAGCTAGGCGATGTAAGAAGGAGAGACCTAGATGTTTATAGTGGTCAGTGAGCTAAGTGTGAATGGTTGTGGATGCTTCATGCATATTGTATGTTAATAACTTGTAGAGATAAGTGCAAGTGATTGTAAGAAGGATTTGTGCTTGGACCTAGCTCAGGGAAGGAGGATCTGGCAAGGTGCATGCAGATATCTTATCCTATGCGAAGTGGGTTATTGTGGCTCTATGCTTGTAGAAGATTGAAAGAAGACAATAAAGAAAGAGAAGAGTTGGTGGACGTAGCCCCACACTAGGGTGAACCACGTATATCATGTGTTATGGTTTCTTTGTGCATTATAGTTGTTCTGTTATTGATGTGATTTATGCTTAGTGCAATGATATATGTTAGATGCATCTGATATAGTAGCTTAATGCTTAGTAATGGGACTGAATCTTATATCTGATCTATTTCTATATGCTAAGTGCTATATGTATTAGATATTTTTAAAATACTACGTTGCTCTGTAACTAGGGCTTCGACCTGCAATGTGAATAAGAGTTAAATACTTATGAATGTTAACTGCTAAATGCTTTGTTAGTGTTGTAATCACAGATTTGTGTCCCGGCTAGGTTGAAGACACTTGAGTCCTACAACCACCCCTGCCTGTAGCTCGGGTGAGACTTCATCTGCTTTGCAAGTGTTGTCGAAAGGGACGGTAGTTAGGGTTTTGTTGGTGCATTTTTGAAGCATTGAAACCTGGGTCTGCCCCTGTGCCAACAATGCCTCTTGCTATATATCTGATATATGTGTGTGTGTGTGTGTGTATTATTTTCTCTCTTCAATATCTTTGTATATTTCTGTGTTATATCTGTGCTCTCATTTCGTGTCGAAAATAATATGGATCAAGAATGAAAACTCAATAATGATTTAATTAGGTAAGTGGGTTGTTGTTAATGAAATGATATCTTGAATAGGATGTCTTGTTTTATGATATGTTAATAATTGTCCAAAATTTTCTAGTATATCATGGAAATATTGGCCATAGGTTCCATGGGTAGTATTTTCTTTTTTTAGTGTAGTTAATTGTTCTTGGGAAAGGATTTAGTTTATGGTTTTCCATGGATTGTGATATGGATATGAATTGGACATGGTAGGAATATGTGTATAATTGAGTTTGGAATGATATTCTTAAAGATACAATCTCTTGATCTGGGTGGATATTGGTGGCCACCCACCTTGTTCATTGACTCAAAACAATTTCCCATCTTGGTTGTTTTTCAAATCCCAAACTTTCACCGTGTTTTGAGGCCCTAAACAATGTTTTTGGCCCTACAATGGTTTAGGGTTACCATGGCATGCCTAATCCTTGATCAAAAATTTTCTTCTCATCAAGGTCTTTCCAACAGTCTATTGTTTTCCCAAATTGAGTTTGTATGTGGAGGCTACAACCTCGGGAAGTTGTCGTATCAATTAGACTCCTCGGGGACCACATTTATTTTTCCACTTCATCTCCTAGGGTTAGGGTATTTTACTCTTAGGGTTTAGTAATTTATGTTAAAAGTCCATTTTGGCCTCTTGTAATGGTCTACTTGCAAATGAGTGTAGCCAACACCTCTCTCTTTAGATATAAGCTACCACTATTCTAGAAATTTTGTATTGCTTTACATTTCACGGTCTTTTCCTATTTCATTTATTAATAGAATTTGGTCCTCACTATAGTATTGTGCTCTTTGTAATATTTTTTTCTGTGTATTTCCATTAATATTCCTCCCTTTCATTTATTTTCTTATATAATCTAGATTAGTGGTATTAAAGCAATCTACTCTTTGTTCTTTCTCGATGCATGTCCCTGGTGAGGTTAGGGTATAGAGAGTTGGATCTCAAGCTATTAGTTTCACTTGGGGAAGAGAACTCTCACCAGCCCAAGTGACCTCCCATGGTGGATGAAAAGAGAGATGACGAAGCAAGAGATCCTATAAATTTTTTGCTTGAGGAAGCCCTCATGCAACAGAGGAATGAGATGATGGATAATTTCACCTAGATTCTTCAACAACTATGAATGATAGTTGAGACACCTTCAATAAGAAACCATTTTGGAGGTGTGACACCCTTCAAGGTATAAGTTAATTTTGACATTCCTTTATTTGAAGGAAAGCTAAATGTAGATGCTTTGGAGAAATGGTTAAATTTATTAGAGAGTTTATACATTTTACAAAAAGATCACTTTTGCTCTCCTTAAGGTCCTTCCCCATGTTAAAGATTGGCGGGAGAGTTACTAGTAGAGACATGATGGAGATGAGTCTACAAAAACTAGGATATAACCCATATGGGAAACTTTTGTTAATGCCCTCAAGGAGGAATTCTACCCTATTGGAAACTATTATGACCAATACATGAGATGGACAATGCCACGACAAGGGAGAGACTATAAGGTGTTAGAGTACAACAATATCTTCCATACCTTGTGCTCAAAGTTGGGTATTAGAGACTCTAAGTGACACCTAGTTTTGAAATACCACAGTGGCCTACATAGGTACATTTGAACATAGATGGATTTCTCGAGCATATCCTCACTGGGAGCCACTTATTGATATGCTATCAAAATCAAGTAGAAATTTAAGCAGAGGAATAAGTAGGAGTTTGGGTATGCAATCCCACCGCAATAGAAGCATGGTAAAGGTGGTCCTAACTCACAAAACAGGGAACAAAGAAAGGATAGCCAACCTCAAGACAACCAATCCAAGTTGTAGGCAAAGAAGGATAACATGAACTCTAAGAAAGACACTAGAAAATAGTATGAGCACCACAAAATCAATTGACACAACATTGATAGATGTTGCTTGAAACAAACATTATTGGTTGAGTTGAAAGAAAAAGAATTAGACTCTATATCGAACTATGATTTTGAGGAGGATAAATAAAAGAAGATCATTGGTACAGAACCTAGTGCTACCATCACAACCACAAAGATCCAACTAGAAGAGTCAAAGGAGCCTAAGAAGGGGGAGTATCTCTTCCATTCACAAAAGTGGGTGAAGGGGACTCCACTACATTTCATTGTTGACAATGGTAGCCAAAAGAACCTAATTTCAACTGAGGTCATCAAGAGATTGTTTTTTTTCTAACAATGTCACACCCCCACCATACAACATTGATTGGTTGAACCAAGGATGAGACATCCGCGTCAGCCAACAATGTCGCATGTCCTACAACATTAAGCCCTTCAAAGATGAAGTGTTGTGTGATGTTCCCCCACTTGAATTTTTGTGATGTTCCCCCACTTGAAGTTTGTGATGTTCATCTAGGACAACCTTGTTTGTGGAAACCTCATGTTGTTTATTAGTCCAGGCCTCGTAGTGTCATTGTTACTTTGGGAGGCCATATATACAGGGTACCAAAGGAAATTCTAACTACTGGAGCTTCCTTGATCTCAACAATGTAGTGTTGAAAGGTAATCTCTTTGACTGGAAAATTTTTCCTCTTCATGGTTTGGTTGAAAGGTGAATGAAAGGTCACTGTGACCACCACCACCTCAGCACAGGGCCCCTCTACACAAAAAAAGTAGGTGGACAAGGTTGTAGAGGAATAAAAAGATATATTCACTTTGCCTGCGGGGGTGCCTTTGCACTACCAAGTCAAAAATTTAGATGACTGCATACCTTATGCTCCTTTACCTAATGGAATAATATACAGATGCTCTCCTCTAGAGAATGAGCAAATAAAGCATCAAATTCATGAACTCATCAAAAAGTCACCTTATGGGAGCCCAATTGTATTGGTGTAGAAGAAGGATAGGACATGGTGACTTTGTATTGATTATAAATCCATGAAAAAAATCACTGTCAATAACAAATACCCAATCCCCCAGATTGACGATATTCTTGAACATCGTAACTATGCCAATTTCTTTAGTAAGATTGATTTGAAGTTGGGATACCACCAATTCCTTATTGAACAAACTGATGTATGGAAGACCACCTTCAAGTCCAAAGAAGGTCTTTTTGAGTGGTTGGTCATTACTTTTGGCTTGACTAATGCGACAAAAAAATTCATGAGGATGACGGATGATATATTATGGTCATTCACAAACTCTTTTGTGGTTGTATATTTGGATGACATCCTCATCTTCAGTAGAAATTGAGTAGAACATTTGCAACACATTCAATATATCATGAGCACCCTATGGAAACACAATTTATATGCCAATTTGGAGAAATGCTTATTTGTCATTTGGAGAATTCAATATCTAGGATACAACATGGATGAACATGGGGTGCATGTGGACCCAACCAAGATCTAATTCATTCACAATTGTCTAGCTTGGATAACTCTAGCATAGATCCACAACGTCTTGGTCCTTGCAAAATTATACCATAGGTTCATGTTGGGGTTCTCTCATGTCACTTATCCCTTAAGCCAAGTGACCAAGGGTGGATCTAAAGTCAAGTTTTCCTAGTCTGAGTCACAACAGAAAGCATTTGAGAATAATAAAATACACCTTTGCTTGGCACTAGTCCTAGCTTTGTTAGACTTGCAACAACCATTTGAGATTGAAACATATGCCTCTAACTATGCGTTAAATGTAATCCTCACTTAGAATGGACATCTAGTGGCCTATCGCAGTGGGACACTCTATGATGTTGTTCACAAGTATCCCACCTATGAAAAGCATACATACTCCATTTTGTAAGTGTGTTGACAGTGGAAGCGTTATATTATGGGAAAGGAAATGATCATACACACTAATCATAATCCCTTCAATTAATGCAAAAATAGGGAAAGTTACAAAATGAGCACCATCAGAAGTGGTCATAGTACTTGCAACAATTCCATTTGAATGATAAGTACAAGAAGGGAAGCACAAAACACGTTGCAGATTGCCTCATTTGGGCCCCAGTTGTGGTGCTAACCACAATTCTTAAATTATGTGGGCATGAGACCTTCAGGTGGCCACAATTGTATGGCAACGACCTTGATTTTTTTTCTACATATTAGACATTAGATGCAAGTAAACAAGTTAAAAACTTTCACCTCTAGGATGCACTTTTGTGTTATTTGGGCCATCTTTGTGTTCCTTCAAGTGAGCATGCAAAGATAATTTGAGAGGCACATTATAGTTGGGTGGTAGGGCACTTCAGTGTGGAAAATATAGTAGCAATACTTTAGAATCATTTATGTGGGACAAAACTCCGATGGACCCTTAGTAAGTATATGAGATCATACATTGCTAGTTCTATAGCTAAACCTACCTTTAAAAAGTAGGGTTTGTACACTCCTATACCTACCCTAGAAAATCCCTAGGAGTTAGTCTCCATGGATTACAAGTCATGTTTTCCCTCTAGCAAGCATGGTAATGGTTGTGTCTTTGTGGTTGTCAACCGGTTCTATAATATGGTCATTTTGGTACCATGCAAGTAGAGTATCATAACAAAATCCATTTCTAATATCTTCTTTGAGTGTGTTTGGGTTCATTTTAGGCTACCATAAACCATTATTTCATACATGAATAGTAGGTTCCTTAGTGCCTTTTGGTCCAACCTATGGTCTCTAATGGACACCGAGTTGACAAAATCGACTGCCATCCATCCCCAAACATATGGGAAAACAAAGATGATCAACAATATGATTGTGCATATCATGTGCATGTACAACTTCAAGAATCCACACACATGGGATGAAATCCTTCCATGTGTTCAACATAGCTACAATATATCCCTCCATAGCTTTATTTTCCATAATCCTTTTCAAGTGTGCTTGGGGTTCCAACCATTGGACCCCTTTGATGTAAATTTTCTCGTTGCATCTACACGAGAAGAGTCCTCCCATGCTCTAGTCGAGGTGGATAGAGAATCCAAATTTGTTAAATGGATCCAACACATCCAACAATAGGTTCATGATATCCTGTAGAAATCCAATGCTAAGTACAAGCATCAACATGACCAAATTCAGGTTCCATGCAAGTTCCAGGTTGGTGATAAGGTGTGGTTGCATATGCATAAAGAGCACCTCATAGGCCCCCATGGGAAGCTCATACCACTCAAATATGGGCCTTGAACCATCACGAAGGTTGTGAGTGAGAATGATTTTAAATTGAGTATTCTCCCTTTTCTTAGCTTACACCCAATGTTTAATGTAGAGTTGCCTCGACCATATTTTCCACCTCTATTGGACACCTCAAAGGTGGCTAAGTAATTCCCCCCTATAGAACTCAACCCTAAATTCATTAAGTAGGTTGCAGTCGACCAAATCACTGACACCAAGATGAAGGGTACCCACCAATAGAACATACAACTCTATCAGGTTGTCAAATTTGTAACGACCCTGAATCGTTACAACTACAAGCGAAGCGAAAAGTGAAATTTTTTTTTTTCTTTAGGAAAGAAGGCAATGATGACAACAGTTGAACCACACAACTTGACAATGAACAAACGCACGTCGATAAGGCAACAGACAACAATGACTCAATGCACTAGCATAACAAGCAACGGGGTGAAGCACGCGTAGATCAAAATATAGAAATGACTACCCACCCGACACAAACATGAAAACATCTACAAGCTAAAGGATAACATCTACAATCCCAACACAACTGCCTCGATGGACAGCAACTAGAACCTCTATGGTGCACAACCAAACGCATGAAGGCATTACAACCCAAACGCCAAAAACAACTTCCATGAACGACGCCCACAATGGGTAGCACAGACCCTAGCCAAGTTATCCTTCACCTCTATCCCTTAGGGCATGAAATGATCCCCTCATCAGGAATCATGTCGTCCCCAAGTGATAGGCATGACAATAATCCTGGCGCTACATAACCTATCTAGACCAAGGACTCTAAATGAATCCAACTCGCTAGGAGCCAAGTTACTGACAAGAGGACTACACCCACACCCCAAGTAGTAGGTCGACAAAATGCAAGGTGACATCATTCGAAGAAAAAACGCAAGCTAATACATGACTTCGCCAACACCCAAACCATTAATCAAGTCTAAATTAGTCAATAATTACAATGTAATTTTAACATTAATTACAAATCTAATTTAGCAAGTCCAAATTACCATTTGGTCAATAATTACAAATCTAATTTAACATTAAATGAAATCTAATTTAGTAAATCTAAATTAATCACGAATTACAAATCTAATTTAGCAATTACCAATATATAACAATATTAACAATATCAAGGTATAATGCTATAGTTAAAACACTATTAACAATATTAATGTCCAACCTGTTGTCTAGCAATATTAAGAGTATAAAAGTGTTGTCTATTAAACATTACAACTGTTGAGTAATAACAATGCAATTTAAGTGGCTACTATCAACGTTGTTGAATAATTTCTCAATTGCAGGTACTTAAAATTTGGTATGTAGTCTAACTGTAGTTGCTATGGGGGTCTAATAATAATCACGATGCTAGTATATTAAATGCTCTAAGTTGTCTAACAACATTATTGCCTATTATTTATTATGTTGCAGGTGTACAAGCTATCGCTAGCTTAAATTGTTGCGGAATATCTAACATTTTCTCAAAAAGATCATTGTACACTACATATACTTATTGTCATAATTCAATAAAATTAGTCGTCAAACTGAACAATTTGAGGCATTGTCAATAATCAATATAATGCTATTAATAATGTTGAATACGCAGACATTCACATAAAGAGGAACGCGTTGTCTTTTAACAAGGAAATACACTACCACTATCTATTAAAATCGCAATATGACTGTAATGGAAATATAATTGTGAGCACATTAGTCCATTATAACCGTGATTACATTATTACATTGTAACTGTGAATGCAATACCAAATCGCAATATTCCGGTGATAGCCATCATAAATCGCAATACCTAAAAATCATAAATTGCAAAGCATAAATGACTATGATAACCATCATAAATCACAAATCATAAATGACTGTGCATGGTGCCAATCCAGGGATCAGAAATTGTGCAAGTGGCAATAGAATCGTGGTTAATGAAACGTTGGTGTAAATTACAATTCAGAATGTAGAGAAAAATCGTTGTGGTTTATCACAGAATCATCGTCAGATAAAGGGGAAAAATCGATGTCAATGAAAATAAGTAAACTCGGGCAATGCTCAGTAAACTCAGGGAATGCTTAGGGAAACGCTAAACTCAGGGAATACTCAGTAAACTTAGGGAATACAATTGCTATCAATAAAAATAAGTGAACTCTGGGAATACTCGGTAAACTTAGTCAAGGCATAAGTAAAACACATCGATTAAAGCATGGGTAAAATGCAGTGAAGGTGAGCGTTGTCAAGTGAATAGGTTGGCATAATGTAGATGCATTCGTCGGGCCAAAATAGCTGAGGTGGCTATCATTACAGAATAAATATGCATTCCCGGGGTTAAACGCATTACAATATATCCATTCATACATATTCCATTCCTATTAAGTTCTCACTACAAATTAAAAACGCATTCTCATGGTAGAATGCATTACATACATCCATTCATTAAATATTCCATTCCCATTAAATTCTCACTAAAAACTCAGTCCAGGAAGTTGGGCTTTATCATCAATCGTTGGATTAAACATATGAATTCGTTGTCCATAAAAAGTAAATTCGCAGGCAATTAAAAGGATAAAATTTCGCAGCCAATAGATGGGTAAATGGAAAAGTTGTTTGAAGATTCATTCATAGTCATGAATGGTTAAAAACATCGTTGTCATACAATGGGGTAACTCTCAAAATGAATTTAATCACAGTCACAAAATTTTAAAAGAAACATTGTCATTCAAGTGGACAACGCTAAGATTTTTCGATTCAAGAGCTGGGAACTGTCATGAAGATCGCAGAGAATAAAATATAACCAAGATGTAGAGGTATTCAATCACAAGAAGGTGCAAGAAAATCATTCAACCAGGAACAATCAAAAGGGGTAGACAGTTGGGAAAACTATTCTTCGCTCATCATCCACGCACAGAAAAGCAGGTCATTAGAATCTATAGGTTGCTATGCATCGAAGTGACGACCGTCGATTCGGCTCTTGGTCGACTGCTGAGGCATGGACTGATGATCTAGGGATGAGGATGAAAGATAAAGCACAAACTCTTCAAATAGTCAATAAAACAATAGAACAATCATAGCAATCAAGGATCGGTGGCCAAGGAGATCAATCGATGCAGCGAGCATAAAGCTATGAAGATTTTAAGTTCTCGATTAAAAAAAAAATGCTAAGTGAAACACTTTTCTTTACACAATAAAAGTATAGAAATGAAAGTGTAAGATCAATAGTAATCTACCATGCAAAATAAAAGCATGCATACCGTAACACAAGGTGACAGCTCTAAGTCGTTGTCTTGCGCGCTCCCTGCAGCTTCCACTTACCGACCGATGTGACTTCACCGGTATCTCCCAACCAATGCTAGGGGTACTCTTCTTCCCCCCTTAGCCCCCCCGAGCCGCAAAAGGGCCACGCACACTAAACCAAAGAACAACTAGCTCCTAGCTCACCTCGCAAGGCCGAGCTACCACTCTTCACCGAGCTGGGTATCCCAACTCCCACAAGATAAGTCAATCAAGTCAAAAATTCTACAACGTAACGTTATGCATAAAGGAAGAGATCCATACTCCTCCTCCTCCTCCCTTTATATAGAGTTTATAAGTGATTTATTTCCCAAATTCCCATTTAATTTATTTTTCAATAATTTAATTCAGAAATAACCTCCCTTGTACACATGTCACCCATCCCCTTAGTTGCACCAGAAAATGATTTCATAAATTATTCAATTACTCATATTTCCCTCACTGACCAAAAAGTATTCCTAAAATATCTCCTTGGTGACCCCATATTCCCTTACACATCTTAAATGACTTACGCCCTTACTAAATTCCTAATTGAGTTCATTTTAGAAAGTTCTTAATCGCAGGATTCCTTACTAAGTTAGTCCTTCTTCTTTTTTCTTATGTTTCCCTTTTTCTTTATGTTTCCCCTTTTTCCCTTAGTTTCCTTTTTTTCTAAGTTCCCCTCTTTTCCCTTTTTATCTTAAACCCAAATTAGCAAGTGTAGAAAAATTACCTTTTACCTCTGTTTCTTTTTAATTAATAAATTTTAATTAGCAAATGTAGAAAAACAATCAATTCCCTTTTAAAATTTTAATCCCTCAATATCATTTGATTTTAATAAATTAATTGAATTTCTTACCCCCTTCTTGTCACATGTTTAATGATGATTTTTATTATTATTTTTTTTATTTTTTTATTTTTTTTATTTTTTTTACCACAAGAGTCACCTAGACCTAGATTTTAATTTCCAAGTTTGGGCGACATTTTTATTAGGGAAATTATTTTTAAATCTTTCTTATCACATCATTCGTTCTAATTCCATCTAGGTTTATTCACTTATTAGTTAACAATGTGATGTGCCCTTCAGGACACACTAGGTGCTCCAAGGGTGCCACTCACCTCATTCTGTTTCCCTTGTGCGACGTGCCCTTCAAGATGCACTACGTGCTCCAAGGGTGCCAATCGCCTCATTCTGTTTCCCTTGCATGACATGCCCTTCAAGACGCACTACGTGCTCCAAGGGTGTCACTTGCCTCATTATGTTTCCCTTACGCGGCGTGCCCTTCAAGACGCACTACGTGCTCCAAGGGTGCCACTCACCTCTTGACTGACTTGGTAGACATTAAAAACCCCTGGAGTCAATACTCTGCTAGGTGATCTTGTGGGAGACTAAGGGCCTCTAAGGAATAATGCCCCAACCTTATTGTGCGCCCCTTAAAATCATCGTGAGTGACTGTCACAGTCTGCCCTCATGGCATCGTGGGTCTTCTCGACCTAGGTAATCATTAACCTACAGTTCGAGCCACGGCGATAGTTCTATTAGGTTGTGGTAGGGTTGTTGTCCACACCTCTCCCTCAATGTCTTTTGTAGTTGTGTGTGACCCCTCTACTCCACATGTGAGTCTGGTTGGTAAGTTATCGTCAGCCTACATCATCAACAAATCATGTCATAAATAAGATCCATAATCATAACATCTAATCAGATGCACATATGTCATATATACAACACTCAAACCCCAATAGTCCACTCCATGACTCGATCCGGAGTCCAAGGGGTTTCATCAATGAATCTGCATCTTCGAGGTCCATAGTCCTGCACACTCAGGAGAACCCAGTCAATAACACCTGTCTATGTCAAAACAACAAAATAACATGTCATCATATCCATAATTCCTCATAATCATAATTAGATGCCCAATAGTATAATAATCTGGATCACTTGCAAGCAAGTGTCCTCAAAGAATAAGTTCGCTCAGTGTGCACAAGAGCGGTATGTTACATACATGCCTTCTTGGTCTAAACTTTGGCCCAAAGTTTCACAGTATACAAGTGTCGAAATAAAGTGTATCACAGTGTCATAAGTCTATCTATCAAACAAAAATGGAAACTATTGGCGCATATCATATGCGTCCTCCGAGGTCATCGAGTGCAGACTATAGTTGTCCCACTGGACCTTGACCTGATCTATGGTTCGATGTCGTAGTTGTCGAATGCGATGATCTAGGATGTGGATCAGCTCAGTCGTGAGTGCCCCCTCTTCCAATACCTACAAGGAGCTCATGTCAATAACATGTGTAGGATCACTAATATAATGTCTCAAAACAGATACGTGAAAAACATCGTGCATACGCCTCAAAGAATCAGGCAAGGCTAGTCGATAGGCCACGGGCCCCTTCCTCTCCATAATCTTGAAAGGTCCCACAAATCTAGGAGAGAGTTTAGATCCTTTTCCAAACTTGATCGAACTCTTATGCGGTTTTACTTGCAAGAAGACTCGATCGCCAACTTCGTAACTATGGTCGACATGATGCGCATCGGCATAGCTCTTCTATCGATCATGCACTTCTTTGATCCTTTGTCTTATTGTTTGCATTTGATATTCCATTTCTTCGATCACTTCTGGTCCCACCAGGACCCTATCCTCGATCTGATCCCAACTCAAAGGCGTCCGACACAGTCGCCCATAAAGGAACTTGAAAGGTGCCATCTTAATGGTGCTTTGGTAATTGTTGTTATAAGCGAGTTCTACCAGTGGTACGAATTCCTCCCAATGCCTTTATTGGTCCATCACGTACATGTGCAACATGTATTGCAAGATTTGGTTTGTACGTTCGGTCTACTCGTCTGTCTCCGGGTGATACGCAGTACTAAAGTTAAGTTGGTTTCCCAAGGCCTCTTGGAAACTAGTCCAAAAGCGTCCAATAAACACCGATCCCCGATCGGATATAATCCTCTTAGGCACACCATGTAGCCTCACAATCTCACTGATGAAAACTCTAGCTATGTCAGGTTCCTGATATGTCGTACGCACAGGAATAAAATGAGCACTCTTCGTTAGAGTGTCGACTACCACAAAAATTGAGTCATATATAAGTGTCGAAATAAAGTGTATCATAGTGTCATAAGTCTATCTATCAAACAAAAATGGAAATTGTTGGCACATATCATATGCGTCCTCCCAGGTCATCGAGTGTGCACTATAGTTATCCCACTGAACCTTGACCTGATCTACGGTTCAATGTCATAGTTGTAAAATGCGATGATCCAGGACGCGGATCGACTCAGCCATGAGCGCCCCCTTGTCCTATACCTGCAAGGAGCTCATGTCAATAACATGTGTAGGATCACTAATATAATGTCTCAAAATAGATACGTGAAAAACATCGTGCATATGCCTCAAAGAATCAGGCAAGGCTAGTTGATAGGCCACGGGCCCCTTCCTCTCCACAAACTCGAAAGGTCCCACGAACCTAGGAGAGAGTTTATCTCCTTTTCCAAACTTGATCGAACTCTTATGTTGTTTTACCTACAAGAAGACTCGATTTCCAGCTTCGTAACTACAGTCGACACGACGTGCATCGGCATAACTCTTCTTTCGATCCTACGCTTCTTTGATCCTTTGTCTTATTGTTTGCATTTGATATTCCATTTCTTGGATCACTTCTGGTCCCACCAGGACCCTATCCTCAATCCGATCCCAACTCAAAGGCATCTGACACGGTCTCCCATAAAGGAACTCGAAATGCACCATCTTAATGGTGCTTTGGTAACTATTGTTATAAGCGAATTCTACCAGTGGCAAGAATTCATCCCAACACCTTTGTTGTTCCATCATGTACATGCGCAACATGTCTTCCAAGATTTGGTTTGTATGTTCGGTCTGCTCGTTTGTCTCTGGGTGATACGCAGTACTAAAGTTAAGTTGGGTTCCCAAGGCCTCTTGGAAACTAGTCCAAAATCATCCAGTAAACATCGATACTCGATAAGATATAATCCTCTTAGGCATGCCATGCAGCCTAACAATCTCACTGATGAAAACCCTAGCTATGTCAGGTGCCTAATACGTCGTACACATAGGAATAAAATGAGCACTCTTCATCAGAGTGTCGACTACCACAAAAATCGAGTCGTATCTCCTTGTCATTAGTGGCAATCTAACAACGAAATCCATCAAAATAACCTCCCATCTCAATTCCAGAATAGTGTGTGGTTGTAGTAATCCTACTGGATGTCTATGTTCAGCCTTTACCTGCTGACATTCTAGACATCTTGCCACATAGTTGACTATGTCTGCCTTCATTCCTTTCCAGAAAAATAATGGTTTAAGGTCTGCCCTCATCTTCGTGACTCCTGGGTGAGCCATGTACACAGCTCTGTGAGCCTCTTTTAGGATCAAACTCCTCCACTCGTCATTCGTTGGTACATAAATCTGATTCTTAAACCTTAATAATCCATCTTCGTCAAACGTAAATCTTTCAAACCTTGGTACCATCCATGTGTTTTGTCTGATAAAATCCTTGACCTCTTTGTACCAGTCATCGTCACACTGCAACATTAGAATCTTTTCACATAGATTCGTATGAAGCGGCAACACCGAAAAGATGTGTGGTCTCCGACTCAATGCATCTTCCACTCGATTCACTGTTCCTTTTATGTAATTAATCTCGAAATTGTACTCGCTAAGCAATTATGACCAACGTCATTGTCACGCGTTCAGGTCGCTTTGAGTAAAGATGTGTTGTAGTCCACAGTGGTCTATTTTTTGTTCAAATTTTCGTCCAATAAGGTAGTGTTTCCAAACTTTCGAGGAATATACAATGGCTAATAACTCCAAATCATGTGTCGCGTAGTTCTCCTCGTGCCTTCTAAACTTCCTCGAGATGTAAGCGATCACTCGATCGTCTTTCATCAAGACTCTGCCTAAGCCTTCCTTGGATGCATCAGTGCATACCAAGAAGTCTGCATCCATGTCAGGGACCTTTAGTATCGGTGTCGTTGTCAATGTTGGGTATGTGTCATATTCTTTGCACAAGTAGTAGTGTCTGAGCGTCTGCGTCGGGCGCGCAGGGGGGTTAGAGGGGGGGGCGCTAGGCCCCCCATCGGGGGGTGCAGGGGGGCGGAGCCCCTCGCGCAGGGGTTCGGGGGCAGCGCCCCTAAAAAAAAATTTTGCACTGGGATGACATATTTCCGGGACCACATGATATTTAGGTGGTTTTTCGGCACATGATTTTTTGTCAATGGTATTCTATTTTCAGTTAAGGAATTAGGTTTTTCGACTAATCCAGGTCATTGGGTTAGGGTTTTGGATGCCACTGGCTCCTATATGTATATTGTATTGTAAACAATGTAACACAATGTATGAATATAATATATGCTGGTTTTCCCGGTTTGGGTTTCCAAGTGAAAAATCTTTGTGTAATGTTTGTATTTGCCATTGTATCTTTTCTATTCTTTTCTGAATATCAGTTTGCAGTAGATATTGTACAAGGTTAGAATTTTCATTTGGTATCAGAGCTTTATTGGCTTCAGGGGGACGCCTTTGTGGTCAACGGTTTGGCTCGGGACTGTGATAAGCCTTGTTATAGTGGGAGATATGCGGTATTGTTTTTCAGGTGAAAAGAAATGGAAAGCAATTCAAAGATGGAGATCAAGAAGTTTAATCGGAAAAGCTTTGAGCTATGGAAGCTCAAGATGGAAGATCTTTTGGTGGACAGAGATCAGTGGATCACGGTAGATCCAGGTACTGCACCTACAGGAACTTCTGCAGATGACTGGAAAAAGATGGATCGAAAGGCAAAGAGCACAATCTGATTGTGTCTCTCCGATTCAGTGTTNAAGGCAAAGAGCACAATCCGATTGTGTCTCTCCGATTCAGTGTTACTGAATGTGTCAGAGGAAGCTACAGCCAAGGATTTATGGGAAAATTTGGGGAATTTGTATCAGTCTAAGTCCCTGGTAAATAAACTATTCCTGAGAAAGAAATTGTATAACTTGAGGATGAGAGATGGAGACTCAGTGGTAGAGCATTTGAACGCCTTCAATACTGTGGTAAGTCAGTTAGTATCTGTTGAGATTAAAATTTCAGATGAAGATAAATGTATCAGTTTGTTGTGTTCTTTACCAGACTCGTGGGATAGTCTGGTTGTGGCCATAGGTAGTAATACAACTTCTTTGAAGTTTGAAGAAGTGG